>CAUYPK010050969.1:0-13289 GCA_963574355.1 Loris lydekkerianus
GCTAGTTTATAGTTTTTCTTTAGCAATAAATATTGAAAAGCATTTAACCTACTGATTCCTCAATTATTGTAATTGTTTTGGGTATATATTTTTATTTTTGAAATTTACCAGTGGCTGCTGCATTTTCCACCTCGGCTTATACTTGGGCCACTAAGTTTTCCCAGTTTTTATGGTCAAATTAAGGGGGTCGGCTTATACTCGAGCATATATGGTACTATTCGGAAACATATCAAAGTAAAAATTCAGATGATGTAATATCAAAATTAGCATTCAAAGATTGTCAAAGATTTAAGTTACATATGCACTTATGATTAATGTGTGGCAGAGAAAATGTTTTAAGACTAGAACAGGTGAACACCAAAGGATTTTTAAAATTCTTGGATTTTAAAAATTTTTTAAATTCTTTAAAACGTGTAGAAAGGCTTATGATTACGTTCTTTTCTTGACAACTGAATTTATTCAAAGTGAAGATAACATCTCTATGTCTGAAGGTATGAAGAAGAGAAGGAAATATATATTTTTAGGAAAAAAAAAAGTTGTATATTACTTGTTAATAATAGAGTGACTCCCAAAGGAAATGACCAGATCAGTGAATTTTGTGTTGTGCACAATTTTGTGTTTATAGAGGAAAGGGCAAATATTTCTCTTCCTTTTTCCTATTTATTCTCCAGTAAAGTTGAAGCAAATAGAAAAGAGAATGCAACTTCTTAAAATTCTCCTTTGGGAAGACAGTGGCTCCCATTTTATACACTATTTGTAATGAACTTCAGGGTCCCTCACCTAATTCTTTCCTTTGAATTAATTAAAGCATGTTTGAATATGACAGACATTACAAAATTCCCTCTAACCTGGCAGGAAGAGTGTTTTCTTTCTTTCTTTCTTTCTTTTTTTTTTTTTTTTTTTTTTTTTTTTTACTTTTTTCTCCTTTTTCCCTCTCCGTAACTATAGAAGCTCCAAGCTCTGCAGATATTACCACAATGCTGCAAGGTTGTTTACCTTCGCTCTTTCACAAAAGATAATCCAACAAATTACATTAATTATAAACCAATATGTTCCGTTCTATTCCCATATGAGCCAAACCTGGGGATGAGCATCTGCTCTTATTTTCTGAGCTTGGTTTTGAGGACAAGATTCACAACAATGCCTAATCCATAATTAACAGAAAAATTAAAGATGCAACATCCCGACATCCTGCTTTTTGAACCAGCGTGCTTAAAAATATACATGCCTACTCCTGTCAGGCTTTTTTTTTTTTTTTCCTCAACTCAGAAATAGTTTATTGTTATCCCTGGCATATTTTTTTGTTTGTTTAAAATATTTACATTTATACTGGACTTAAAATAAACATGTAAACATTTTCTACAAAAATAATGAACAATAATTTCTCATTGTGATAATTTATTTAAAAATTTGGGTGTTTTTCTTTCCTTAGATAATTTCCTCTCCTTCATTTCCGTTAAAAATAAGGCTTATTGTGTGTTAAGCATATTGTTTCATGGTGCGGGAAATGAGTATTGACAAAATTTATTTAAGATATTTGGTTTTCTTTTTTCCTGTTTGTCCTATAAAAAGATAGAATAGTAAATTATACCACACACCCATGTACAACCAGATATATATTTAGCACATACGTCTTTTATTCTATTCATGGAAATCCCAGTTAAACAGTTGGTGGTAAACAAATATTTAAAATATCTGCATTATAGATACCTAATTCATATATAGCATCCATATGTGGCTGAGTATAAATAGGCACGCTGTTTAAGTACACCCACACACCACACACAAAGTGAGTGGAGAGCAAGGCAGCAAATGAGCTTCTCCTTTCCTTGTTCACATGTACAATACCTAAGTATAACGGGAACATGAGCATGCTTGACATCATTGTTCTGAGATTCTGAGAAGCAAAAAGTCACAAAATTAACATAAGTCCATTCACCTCTGAAGTGGCTTATCATTCATCTTAACTCCATATGCAATCATGAAGGAAAAGTTATCCTGCTTCATTGAACTTCCTCTGCTTATTTTTCAAATTATTCTCAAAAACACCTACATGCACTTAGAAATTCTTGCCATAATGAGGTTGACTTTTGTCACTGAATTCATGTTGTTGTTGGAGAGGCAGATATAGTATGAGATTCTTAGTTCTTTGAGTGAAAGAAAGGCCAGGCACCCTCTCGATGGCTTCACGGCTCTGACTACACGTTCACAAAATGCCTGCAATTTGTCTGCTGATGTTCTCTCCAAAAGTAATTTCACATACATCATGAACGTAATATTCAAAGAATATAGTATCTAAGAGGCTTCCAACTACAAATAAAAAAAAAAAAATCCAACTAAATTGTATTTCTTAAGTTTATAGAAAAGGTTGTTAAATTAATAAAATAGTCACAAGCCAATGATCTTTCTAGGTTCATAAAGTCATCAAGGATAGACTCAGACTTTTCCATCTTTTTACTCTGTCATCATTAATACTTGGTTTTGTTCTCAGTATTGTCACTCATTATTT
This sequence comes from Loris lydekkerianus, assembly GCA_963574355.1. NCBI lineage: Eukaryota > Metazoa > Chordata > Mammalia > Primates > Lorisidae > Loris > Loris lydekkerianus. The sequence continues at coordinate 2,510 of CAUYPK010050969.1, forward strand.
CAAAATGGCTGCCACAGCTCCAGACATCGTATCTTCACACACCATGATCTAAAGTAGGAAAAGACAGAAGTGGAGAAAAACTTTCAGGTCTTAAGCCCTGTGCAATAGCAATTTTCCCATTGGAAGCAATGTTGTAAGTCCCAGAATAATAGTACGATTAGACCAATCATAATTCATTTTTATTATTTCTAGGATTGAGAACATTACTGCTAACGGGAAAATTGCTGGTGTATAGGTAAACAAGACCTTGCTTTCCACTAAATGAATATCGTATAATGTATAACAAGTGACCCTTACTAGGACACACCATCTGGACAGCAATATAATACACACGTACATAGGCACACACAGACACACATATTCCATGTATACCCATCTTTATAATACCATAAAAACTGTACAAATATATATTCTTATACTTCATAACACAATAATTACTTTTTATATTGAATGTTTTATACGGTATTAATAATGTGTATTTGTTATCTAAAAACTTTTTTTAAATATTATGAGATATATGCCAATCTGATTTACACTTTTTCTTATACTTTTTTATAAAGTATGGTGGAATGGCATAGAGCTCTCTCAATCTCTGAGAGATTCTGGTGGTAGAATTTTCCAGCTGTCTGATGATAAATATTTGTTACTTCACTTTTTTGTACTTCAGTTTTTCTCTGGATGAACCCAGAGTAAAATTTCTGGACTGCCTAACTGGATCCTGATCTGTAAGAAAGATCTAATGTACAAATTTACATAAAAGTAGTTTGGGAGCAGCATCGCTCGGTAATCTTTATTTCCTCCTTTTAGTATTTCATACTTAGCTGAAGTGCAGAGATGGCCAAGGACGCTTGCTATGAACTCCAGGCCCCAGTACTGATGATCACAGGGAGTTTGCAGTGAAGGGGTAGAAACCTCACTGATTCTACTTACTGTCCTGCCCTGCCTAGCCAACAACAGTGTGCCTCAAAAGGCAAAAAGTCTAACCACTGTCCAGTTGGCATTTGGGGTATTCTGACCCCGTCAGGAGATGCTTTCCAAACATCACATTGTTCAATGCATTATTGAATGTTTGTACTGTATTATCCTGTTTGTAAGAACTGAGTCAACTCTGTAGAGTCTGAATATAAGGCATTGTAAATCCTGGGTTTCTGAGGTTTTATAACCCCTGCCCACTCTTCAATGAGGTTTACTGGCACAGGCCATCATTTCGAACTGGTACACCCAATTCCAAAAATGCCGAAAAAGCTCCATTTGGGATTTTTACTGACATCAGTAAATAGGCTTCTTGCATGTCTTTTTGTGCAGATATTTTCACACACAGGATATGGCCAGGATCAAATTCTATGTGATTTTGGATGTACTACCTTCAGGCGAGGGTTCAATATCTCCTTTCTTCAGTTCACAGTATTTACTGTGTGGTGTATTCTGCCTGAGTTTTCTTCAGTACATTTAAAGAGCAGATACATATTACCACACACTTAAGAACTTCAAAATCTAGATAAGGAGACAAAATTCATAGGTATAGAGCTTACCTGAAAATTATCATTTGATCACTAATTCTACTATAATTATATATTTTTCTCTCCTTCTGATTACCTATAAGTTATTTAAGGATAAGAATGTGGTTTTTTTTTCCTCACTGAATAACAAGGGCCTTGTTTGGTGCCTGGTATGTGGCAATTGCTCAATATATATTAACTGAATAAATGAAATTACTAATTTCTGCACAGGAAACTAAGTAAAGCCCAAATGTGTAAGACCATGGATAGGTTCAGATGTCTAATTCATGAAGGATTGTTGGAAAGATGAGGGGTGCAAGTAGAGAAGTTGAAATCAGATTTGGATGCATGTGGGTAAAAATGAGAATGGGGTAGAAATGAGAGTGGAAAGAGCCATGGGGCAGCATTTTAAGAAGAAGAAATGACATCTGGGAAGAAAAAAAGGTAAGAAATATTATCTAAGAAACACCAGAAAGAACATATTGAAGACAAGAGTTTTCCACAAAGCTGTAATTTTATTTATTTTTATCATTTATTTATTGTTTCAGGTTCATTGATGGTACAAAGAATAAGGTTACGCTATTTTCATTTGATAGGTAAAGTCCCTCTTATAATTGTGTCCCATCCCCAAAGAGGTGTGCCATACACCATAACATCCATCCATCTCCCTGCTCCCTCATTCCTCAGCCCCTCACCTTGATTTGATTTGAGTTTCTCTCTTATGTGGGTATGTATTACCTCATCTACTGGCTTCATATTAGAATTGAGTACATTAGATTCTTGTTTCTCCATTCTTGTGATACTTTACTAAGAAGAATGTGTTCCCACTCTATCCAGGTTAATACAAAAGATGTAAAGTCTCCATCTTTTTAAATGGTTGAACAGTATTTCATGGTATACATATACCACAGCTTCCTAATCTATTCCTGGGTTGATGGGCATTTAGGTTTTCTCCACATTTTGGCAATTGTAAATTGAGCTGCGATAAAAAGTATAGTGCAAATGTCCTTATGATAAAATGATTTTCTTTTCCTTCTGGGTAGATGCCTACTAATGGGATTGCAAGATCAAATGGGAGGTCTAATTTGAGTCCTTTGAGGATTCTGCATACTTCCTTCCAAAAAGTTTGTATTACTTTGCAGTCCCACCAAACAGTATAAAAATGTTCTCTTCTCTCCATATTCCTGCCAGCATCTGCAGCTTTAGACTTTGTGATGTGGGCTATTCTCCCTGGGATTAGGTGATATCTCAGGGTGAGTTTGATTTACATGTCTCTGAACATCAGAGATGATGAGCATTTTTTTCAAATGTTTGTTAGTTATTCCTCTGTCTGCATCAGAGAAGGTTCTGTTCATATCTCCTGCCCAGTGGTAGATGAGATTGTTTGCTCTTTTTTTTGTTGATCAATTTGAGCTCTCCGTAGGTTCTAGTTATCAACCCTTTGTCAAATTGATACCCTTCAAATATCTTTTCCCATTCTGAAGGCTGTCTTTTTGCTTTACTTGTGTCATTAACTGTGCAGAAGCTTTTCAGCTTAATTATGTCCCATTTATTTATTTTTGTTGTTGTTGCGATGGCAGCTGATGTCTTTGTCATAAAATCTTTTCACAGTCCAACATCATCAAGAGTTTTTCCCATGCTTTCTTCTAAGATTTTTATCGTTTTGGGTCTTAGATTTAAATCTTTTATCCATCTTGAGTCAGTTTATGTAAGTGGTGAAAGGTGTGTGTCCAGTTTCAGTCTTTTACATGTTATCCAGTTCTTCCAGCACCATTTGTTTTATAGGGATTCTTTTCCCTACTGTAGGCTTTTTGTTTAGTTTATCAAAGATCGGATGGCAAGTAGGAACTGGTTTCATTTATTTGTTTTCTGTTCTGTTCCATATGTCCATGTCTATTTTTGTGCCTGTACCACGCTATTTTGATTACTGTGGACTTGTAATATAGCCTGAAGTCTGGTAGAGTGACGCCTCCAGCTTTGTTTTTATTACTAGCAATAGCCTTGGTTATACTTTTTTTTTTTTTTTTTCTGGTCCCATGCAAGATAAAGAACTATTATTTCAAGTTTTTAAAAGTATTATATTGTTATTTTAATGGAGATTTTACTGAATTTTTAGATTGATTTTGGTAGAATAAACATTTCCACAATGTTGACTCTTCTCAGCCAAGAGCATGGTATGTTCTTCCATTTGTTAATGTATTCTGCTATTTCTTTTTTTAAGGTTTCATAATTTCCTTTGTAAAGATCCTTCACCTCTTTTGTTAGGTATATTCCTAAGTGTTTCATTTTCTTTGAAGCTATTGTGAAGGGAATCATGTCCTTGATTAGCTTCTCATCTTGGCTATTATTGGCACATACAAAAGCTACTGATTTTTGGACATTGATTTTATACTCTGAAACGTTACTGTATTTCCTGATCACTTACAGGAGTTTTTTGGTTGAGTCTCTGGGATTTTCTAAGTATAAGAGCATATCATCAGCAAAGAGCGAGAGTTTGACCTCCTCTTCCCCCATTTGGATGCCCTTTGTATCATTCTCTTGCTTGATTGCATTTGTGAGAACTTTCAGCACACTATTGAATAATAGTGGTGATAGTGGACATCCTTGTATGATTCTAGTTCTAAGTAAAAAAGCTTTCAGTTTTACTCCATTCAGTATGATGTTAGCTGTGGGTTTATCATAGATGACTTTAATCAACTTAAAAAATATGTCACCTATGTCTATTTTCTTAAGTGTTCTTGCTAGAAAAGGATGCTGAATTTTGTGAAACGCTTTTTCTGCATCTATTGGGAAGATCATAAAGTCTTTGTTTTTGCTTCTATTGATAGAGTGAAATACATTTATGAATTTGTGTATGTTAAAACAGCCTTGAATCCCTGGGATGAAGCCTTCTTGATTGTGATGTATAATTTTTTTAATGTGTAGCTGCAATCTATTAGCTAAGATTTTGCTGAGTATTTTTACATCGGTTTTCCTTAGTGAAATTGGTTTGTAGTTCTTCTTTTTAGTTGGGTCCTTTCCTGCTTTTGGAATCAAGATGATGTTTGCTTCACAGAACATGTTGGGAAAGTTTCCTTCCTTCTTAATGTATTGAAATAGGCTCTGCAGTATAGGTACAACCTCATCTTTGAAGATGTGATAGAATTCTGATGTAAATCCATCTGGTCCTGGGCTTTTTTTTGTTGGAAGCTTTTTTATTGTTTCTTCAATCTCAGTGCTTAATATTAGTCTGTTCAAAAGATCTATTATCTTCCTGGTTAAGGATAGGGAAATGATGTAATTCCAGGTATTGGTCCATTTCCTCCACATTGTCAAATTTCTAAGGCATAATGTATTTTTAGTAGTCAGAAATAATCTTTTGTGTCTCCTTGGTGTCAGTTATTTCCCCCTTTCCATTTCTGATTGAAATTATTAAAGATTTTGCTTTTCTATTTCTGATTAATCTGGCCAATGATCACTTTCATTTGTCTTTTTGAAGAACCAACTTTGCATTTCATTACTTTTCTGAATGATTATTTTGTTTTCAATTTTATGTATTTCTGATTTAATTTTGGTTATTTCTTTTCTTCTGTTAGGTTTGGGATTGGATTGCTTTTCCTTTTCCATTTCTTTAAGATGATTCATTAGATCACTAATGTGCTCTCATTCTTTTTTTCAGATATAGGCATCTAATTGATAAATTTCTCTCTTAGGTCTGCTTTTACAGTGTCTCACAGGTTTTGGTAGCTTGTATCTTCATTCATGTTATGTTCAAGAAAGTTTAGAATTTCCTCCTTTATCGCTTCCTTGATCCAACTGTCATTCAGCATAAAGTTTTTAGTTTCCATGCCTTTGTGTGGAGATGAAAATTTTTGCTGGTGTTGAATTCTACCTTTATTGTCTTGTGGTCTTAGAAGATACAAGGTATAATTTCAATTCTTTTGATTTTATTGAGGTTTGACTTGTGTCCTAGGATGTGGCTGACAAAAAGAATGTATCTTCTTTAGCTTCAGAATGATGTGTTCTGTATATGTCTATTAAGCACAGTTGCTCTAGGGTCACTTTTAAGTCCCTTGTATCTTGGTTTCTTTTCTGAGTAGAGGATCTGTCCAGCTCTGTAAATGGAATGTTAAAGTCTGATACTATTATGATGTTATTGGATATCTTATTTCTCAGACCAATTAGGATCTGTTTCATAAATCTGAGAGAATTTAAGTTGGGTCTATAAATATTTAGAATTGAAATGTCCTCTCATTGTATTGATCCCCTGACAAATATGAAGTGTCCATCAATGTCTTTTTTTTACTTTAGTTGCCATAAATCTACTTGTATCTGAAAATGAGATTGTGACCCCTCCTTTTTTCTTATTTCCTTTTGCCTGAAATATTATTTTCTATCCATTACCCCTGAGTCTTTTTTTGTTCTTTGAGGCTAGGTGTGTTTTCTATATGCAGAATATGGTTGTTTGTGCTTTTTCTTATCCAATCAGCCAGCCCATGCCCTTTCAGTGGGGAGTTCAAGCTGTTAACATTTATTAAGAGAATTGATAAATGTGATGGAGTTCTATGCACCTTATTTTGTGAAAGTTCATTGGTTAGTTTTATCTTTTGCATCATTGTGGAAGCTAGGTTTTGACCTTCAGTTTCTGGGTGTTTAGTTTGCTGGTTCTGCACTGTGATGGTCAGTGTTCAGAATAGGTCTAAGTATTTCCGGCAGAGCTGGTCTTGTGGCAAAGTTTCTCAATGTTAAATATCAGTAAATGATTTGATATTTCCATCAATTTAAAGCTTATCTTAGCAGAATATAGAATTCTGGACTGAAAATTGTTTTGTTTAAGAAGGTTAAAGGTAGATGACTGTTCTCTTCTGACTTGAAAAGTTTCATTTGAGAAGTCTGCTGTCACCCTGATGTACTTATCCTGTAGGTCAATTGGCACTTACTTCTGGCTGCTTGCAGAATTTTTTCTTTCATCTTGAATGTCGACAGGTTCACGATAATGTGTATTGGAGAAGTTCTGTTTGAGTTTAGATGAGTGGGGTTTGATATTCCTCTGAAAGGAGTATGTTAGAATCTTTGGTGATACTTGTGATATTTTCATTTATGACATCCTCTAATAGGGATACCATTCTTCTAGGGCATTCTTCTTCCCTTCTTGGATACCTATAATTCATATGTTTGAAAGCTTCATGAAGTCCTAGAATTCTCTCAGTGAACATTTTGCTTTCTCTCTCTTCTGTCTTTTTAACTGCCTATCTTAGCTAAAGAGCTTTATCCTCTAGCTCTGAGAGTCTTACTGCTGCATGATCTAACCTCTTATTGATATCTTCTGCTGCATCTTTAAGTTGTCTGATTGCTTCAATTCCTTAAGCTCTGTTATATCTTCTCTATATTCTTCAAATCTTTCATCCCTTATTTGGTTCTGTTTTTGGATTTCCTTCTGGCTATTTTCCAGTTTCTCAGCAATTTCCTTCATTGTCTTAACATCCATATTTTACATTCCCTTTCTGTTATATCTACCTTTTCTTTACAGTTGGCATCAACTGAGCTACCTCATGATGCCTTGAGGGGGGTTGCCCTGTTCTGGTTTTCATGTTGTCAGGATTTTTCTGTTGGTTCTTCCTCATGAGTATTTTCTTTTTGTTTGCTTCTTTATTCTAATTTTTCCTTTGACTTTCTTCTCCTCTTTAAACTACCTTCTCTCTGACCTTAGGTGCTGAAGTGTCCTTTTTGTGTAGGAACAAAAGGAAGAGAAGAGTGAAAAGCAAGAAGAAAGAAAATATAGAAAAAGTGAAAAGAAAAAAAAACAACAAAAAAACCAAAAAACAGCAGTTTGCTACTTGCATGTTCCCAAATGTCAAAGTGAGAAGATCACCCCATACCAGGGGATTGAGGTCTCCGTAAGTCAGGCCAATGCTGTGGCAACTGAGCCCATGTCTCAGAGTGAGGCTCTGTGCTGAGACGATGGGGACTGAAGACCCCATTATTGGCAAAGGAAAGCACTCTCAGAAAAAGAGGAAAACTAAAAAGTAAGCTGAGTGAGTTGCAACAAAGAAAAGTCAGCTAGTTTACATTTAAGCCAGCCATTGCTAGCAAGCTTCTCACCTTTTATGAAATTCTAATCTGTTGGGGGATATAGCTTACAAACACCCTGCTGGGTCTGTGAGCACTGTGAGGAAAATAATGGTCATAGAAGAGGCTCTGACAAGTCCTAAGAAAGAAGATATATCTAAGAGAAGATATATCTTCTAGGGTATTTCCTGCCCATTAGACAAGCAAAAGCAGATACCCATTGTGGAGATTTATATTTGCCTTGGACACAGACCAAGGGAGTAGCTCGAGCTCTGAGAAATTGGCAAAAGAACTTATATCCTTTATAGCAGAGGAAAATCTTCTGTAGTGGTGATAGGAGGAAAATTCCTCCCTCCCACAGATCCCTCAGAGGAGATTAATGCTCATGGTGTTTTACTCCACAGAGAACTAACTAGTGGAGCTTAACACCTCCCTAGAAATCTGTGTATGTGACCTCAAGCAGGAGGCTCTCCCAATACAAGGCTCAGATTTCACATTACTGAAGGCCACACTTAAGGTTAATTATAATGACAATAGAAGCTGATATGATCAATCTGAGAAACTGCTGATGTCTTTGTTTCCTCTCTCATTTTACCTTCTGGGCAAATAGGGTTCAATAAAATCAGAGTGGAGCAAACACTCTGGACCATTGCTGGAATCCCACAATGGGCAATGGACCCACCTCTGAGCTCTTTCTTTTAATTCTACTCTATGTTTCTTGTCTTTCTTTACCATCGCTTCTAACTCTATATTTATTCAGTTGATCACCACCAGTTTCCACAGGTCTCAGCCGATGGGGCTCTCAGGGGCAGGACCCCAACACTGTGTCCCATAAATGGAATACAGATTGACAAAGAATAAAACAGAATCGATATAAAGAAATAATAATAAAATTATGTAAAGAGAATTGAAAATAAAATTATATAAGATATAAAAAATTGGAGTATATCTTAGTTGTATTTGAGACATTTTTGTGGGAAAGATGAGAAAAATAGAAAAATCTTTACAAAAAGAGAAACACAAAAAGAGAAATGGAAAGGAAAGAAAGAAAGGGGTTGGAATACTGTAGCAAAAATGGAGCCCATATTATTGAAGAAAGTAAGAATGGAAAAAGAAAAATACTATAAAAAACAAAGCAAACAAACAAAAAAACTTATGGAACAAAATAGGATAAAAAAAGAATAACTGGTGCATAAAAACTAGCAAAAATGGAGCCCTTACTATTGAAGAAGGAAACAATGAAAAATTATAATAACAAGAAAAGAAAGAAAAAGAAAAATTTAGGAGAAAAATAGAAAAAAATATCTAAAACAAGAATATATATATCATACCTTTGTGTGTGTGTGTATGTGTGTGTGTGGCCATATATTACCTGGGCAACAAGTGATCTTCTGGGTATAACATGCTAATCATGAGGCTGATATAACTGTATAAGATGGAGGCTGGAAGCCTCTGTCTTACCGAGATCTGGTCCCATCTTCCTGATTTCTTTGTCCTCCTTTCCCACAGGGTTAGATGCCTAAAGCTCTTGTCAGCTTGTTTAATAGACAAGACTCAACCTTTCCAAATCATGTCCCTTGGCCACACAATGGTTTTCCCAGGAAAGCACGTTATACTCAAATGTCCCCACAGGTAACTACCTAGGTTATCAGGTACACCAGAATTGGCCTTACACTAGGATCCTGAGGACTAATCCTGCAAGGCAACTTTCCCACAATGGCTGCTCCTGGCCTGTAGCTGAAGAATGAAAGCTCAGCCTACTCAGTGCCTCAGTCCTGGCCCCTGGGCTCTGTTCAAGATCATTTGCTTGCACCCTCAAGTTCTCCCAAAGTAACCCCACCAAGTGCCCAGGTTTAAAAATAAAAAAAGAAGCCTTCCAGGCAAGACATGTCTGAAAACCACCTAACTGGCTGGCCTCTGCTGGCACACTAGTACTTGGCCTCCATGCCAGTTCGCCACTGCTCCCAACGTCCTCTTGGGCTCCTGGATTCTGCTGCTGCCTCCCTGTGCCCCTCTAAATGATGTTTCTGGGTAAGATCCTACAGCCAGAAGTGGCTGAAATCCTTTCTCCCATGCTTGCCATGCTGGGCTGCAAAGGAGTTGTCTCTAGTTCACCATTTTGCTTCGCCTCCTAATTTTATTTCTGATGCTACTTATTCTATGTCAAGAGAGGAACACATAAACACTCATACCTTGTTTACATGTTCATAGTGTAAAATAAACCTGTCTTTAAGATATCTAAGATATCTAAAGGAGGAGTATGCAAATGTGTGGAGACTCAGAAGTTAGAAGCCTCAAAAATTTTTCCTTTATCAGAGTACAGCATGAAATGTAGTGAGGGTTATTTGTTGGAGAACAGATCGTGAGAGGTCTTAAAAGCCCAACATTTCATTTTTCCTTCTAAAATTTCTTTTTAGCTGGGTGCAAACTGTAATCCTAGCAATTTGGGAAGCTGAGCAAGTAGATTGCTTGAGCTCAGGAGTTTGAGGACAGACTGAGCAAGAGGGGGACTCCATCTCTAATAACGACAACAACAACAAAATTGGAAAACCAGCTGGGCATTTTGGTGGGCATTTGTAGTCTCAGCTACTTGGGGGGCTGAGGTGAGAGGATCACTTGAGCCTAATAGTATGAAGTAGCTGTGAGCCATGACACCACAGCTCTAGCCTGGGCAACAAAGTGGGACTCTGTATTAAAAAAAAAAAAAAAAGATAGATAAAAATTAAAAACAAATAAAATTTCTGTCTATAAAATGTATTTCCTCTGTTCCTCATAGGTTTCTTGGCATTTTATTAGGAATCTGTTATCTCAGTCATGTTTTCAGACAGGCAGTAACTTCTACTAAAATTCTTTGCTTAGAGATTTATATTCTCTAGGGGCTTTAAGCCACTAGACAATACTGTGAGTCAATGTTCTTGGCAATCCATTCCCTTTTCCTATTCACCCGATTTTAGGTCTATAAGGAGAAAAACTAGCTGTAGGTTTAAGCAAGTACTAAGGAGGAAGGTTTGTCTGTGTTTCAATCTTGTGATAATTATTAATATCTCTTGGACAGTGACAAGGCCAGGTCAGAAGGGGAGGGTAAGATGGAAAGTCCTGAAAAACTTCTTTTTTTTTTTTTTTTTTTTATTAAATCATAGCTGTGTACATTGATATGATCATGGGGCATCATATACTAGCTTCATAAACCATTTGACACATTTTCATCCCAATATTCAACATAGCCTTCCTGG
>CAUYPK010050970.1:0-49900 GCA_963574355.1 Loris lydekkerianus
AAGAAAATGCCATGAAGGCTACGCTGAACAGTTTGATGAGAATACTTCAGATTGTATATGAAAGCAGCACATTGTACCCCTTGATTGCACTAATGTACACAGCTATGATTTAACAATAAAAATAAATAAATTTAAAAAAAAATTCATTGTACCATCTTCTATTTGTATATGGCAGAAGGGATACATAAGGAATGGACTCTTCCTCTGAGAAATTCCATCTTAGGCCCTGTGGTGAGGGTCTTAAATTTATCTTTTCCATTTGAAGACTCACGTGAGGTATTTGGTTAGTATTCACATTCCAGATTCTATTCAAGGGTTACTCAGCCATGTGATTCTCATCATCAGGTCAATCTGGAGATGCTGATGTTGCCAAAATAACCCTGAACCAGGAGTTAGGAGAACTGGGTGTTAGACTAATCTTTATTACCTGCTAGCTGTTTGAGCTTGATCTAGTTGTAGTGTCTTGCTGGTTGTTAAATTCCTCCTTGTGAAAGAAGGGGCTGCTATGATTAAGTGTGTCAGGCATGTTTTAATTGCTTTATAAGCATAAATCCTACAATGTCATCTCAAGGTCACAAAGCTAGTTCAAGGCAGTGCCAAGATTCAAACTGAGATTTGTACACTGCCTCTAGATAGGTGTCAGCTCTACCATCCTATGAGCGGGTCTTAAAGCCAAAGAAAAGACCTCACACATTATATCAGAAGAAGACTGTCCACGGCAACTTCTTCTGTCTCTTTCCTGGGTTAATCCCCTATCTCCCGAATAATACAAAGGCTTTGGACCAGCCCTGCTTCTAGTTTTTTCTTCTCTGGTGATTATCTGGGGCTGATTTGGCCAAACTTCTAAGTCTGTTGCCTAGCAAGTCCCAGCACATCTGGAGCCCTGCTGTTGTCTCAATTGCACAGCTGTCTACAGCAAAGATGCAGTCCTCGGAAAACTGCTGCCCAATGGAAATCCAGAGAGCAATCTTTACACGGTTCGGTCCTTTATACCTTTGTGTGGATTTTGCTTCTCACTCAAAAAGACAACGGAGCGAGTGAGCAGAGTTCATACTGAGATGTGAGTGGCTTTATAACCAGCATGAGGAAGATTTCCACAGAAAAACCTCTTCTTTCCTGGTGACAGACCTGAATTTTTGCTAAGGGGGGAAGAAAAGCTCTCTCTTCGAGAGCATTTGTGTGGACCCAGGTGCTTTGAAATGGAGAAAAGCTGGAAAATTCTTCTGAGGCAAAGAGGCACCGCTGAATGGTGCAGGCCCCAAATTTAGGATTTGCAGACCTGCACAGTAAAAAGTTTAGGAGGCAGAGCCAATCTGAAGCTTTCCTTTTATTTTGTGTAACAGGGTAGAGGGTATTGTTTTGGGGGCGGGGGAAGATTGAAACCTGCAGTGAAAGTAAATGAAAAACCTAAATCTCTGCTGGAGGTGTAGGAAAAAACAAGAAAATAAAAAAAAAGCAAAACTGATCATTCTTATTTAGCTTCCCAAGGAGGCAAGTGCTGAGGAAAGGAAGGAAGTGACAACAGTGGACCTTGTAATGTTGTGTTCTATTAATCGGGCCCCTCAGTGGCCGACACTCGACTAGACACAGGCCACCGGTGTTCAAAATGGCAACATAGGCACCACCACAAAGTCCAGAAGTGACCTCTGCATCACAAAGACTGAAGGAATTATGCTCAATATTGAACTTTGGAATGTCAAAACTGGATGGGATCTTATAAGCCTTTTGTTCCATCCCCTCATTTTGCAGTTGAGGAAACTGAGGCCCAGAGGTCACGAGGATGGTTGATGTAAAACTGGGAATGGGACCCTAACCTTGTGGGTTCTCCTGGCCCTTTCCTGCTACACTGTGCTGATGACCCAAACTCTACTGTTATGATTAACCCTTATGGACTGGTCACGACTTACCAGTAACGTGGATAGTTTCCGGGTGAAATTGCCAGTCAACAATATGTGAAGATGTCAGAGGTCCTAAGTGATTCTACATTATAAGCCAGTGAGAGATAAGACAGGGAGAAAGAATAAAATGCTGTACTGGGGACAACTGGGACTTGAGGCTGGGAGAAATAAATCAGGGAACAGCTGCTATGTTAACACAGCGTCAACTGGCAATTTTACACAGAAACTATCCGTGTTACAGATTAACTCCTGACCTGGTCAGCAATGTGTTAACCGACCGGGGGTAATCTATGACTAATAATAATAGGATTACTTTTATTTGCCATGTTATTTGACTGACTGGAGCTCATCCGTATCAAGTAATTAATATATTAATTAGAATATATTGGAAGTTTCATCCTCTCTGCTGTGTTTTTAGTTCCAATATGCAGTTCTGTTGATGTGAAGGCTGAGAAGGTGATCCGGTGAACTCAGAGGCGAATTCCCTCCTTCCCTGGGTAATTTCAATGACTTAATTTATTAATTTTACCTCCTTCTCAGTTTAGAAACCTGGACACAACCAGAGCTCTTCACATCAGCTTGTCAGCATTGTCAGTCACGTTGGTATCAATGATCCTGAACACTGACAACTTCTGTTATTTTTAGACTGATCCTATTTTATAATATAAATATCACACTCTAGGCAGGGCACCATAAAGCAATTATTGCACTTCCCAGGTGAGGTGAATTTCTTGGCCTTGACGTGTCAAGGCAGCACCAAGATGTGCTGTAATCACTCAGAGACACTGGGACGAAAGATTATTATGCTATTAGGAAGTACAGGAAAAATAAGACACCTGTTCAACAGGCAGATTGCCAAGTTCTTCTATCCAGAGAGGAAAATGAAGGTGGGGCAGGTTGTATGTGTATCAGAGGGTAAGTACATGGAGCTGCAGGCCCCAGAACAAGGGAACTTACCAGAGCCGAGTGATCAGTACGGTCTGTATTTGTACTGTGCCGTGCAATTTTCCCTTGTCCTCTAGTTGCGTGGTTGGATTTTTATCTGGAAATTAGAATATCAGATGCTGTCTTCTGTAATATATTTCAAGGTATCCCCTTGTATAGGTGAGAAAACTGGGAGGAATTGGAGAGGAGAGGTAATTTGGGCAGAGCCGGTATTCAAATTGAGATCTTCCTACCCCATCCAGTGTGCGTAGTATACTCACTTAGTGTGGATTATCCCCACACCTTAGAAAATTAGGTCAGGCAAAAATGGGGCTGGGAATTTCGTTCATAGGAACCAGCACTTGTTTGATGAATGTCAGTAGAATGCCAGTGACGTATACAGGACTGTGTCAGGCTCAGGAATAGAGATGTCCTGGATGATTACGGATTCTAAGTGGGTATCGGAAAAGAAATCTTTCAGGGAGGAAGTGGTAGAAGGGGTTAGAAGAAACACCCCCACCATGTTTTTCTGCCTGCCTCCATCTGCACAGCCACATGCAGCCTATCGTGGGCAGAGCCCACCACATGAGCAGGGCACATCGTACACAGCACTGCAGCCACACATACACCCTTGGCTGGAGCCATCCACCTACACCACGCTCTGTCCGTGGCACTCCTTGCTCAACTCCTGGGCTCTGGTCCCTGAGACTGCACTGGGGGTGGGGGGTGGAGTCACCCAGGAGCCACAAACACCCCAGAACATCTGCCTGCCCCCAGGCTAACGTCCCGATGCCTCCCCCAACTCCCCAGCCTCTTCTCCTGCATACTCAGCAATCACTCCAACCTCTGTGTCACACTTTCCCTGAGCTCACTCTGACAAGTTTATCAAGTTGAGAGATGACACTGTCAACGGGCATATAGAAGCAAAAAAGGAAAAAAGGGAGAGAGGGGGGAAAAGCCCAGGAGCCTCCCTTGGTGCTGCAAGGACACGTTGCTCCACTCCCAAGGTCATGTGGGCAGGCTGGGAGAGCCATCCTCATTCTTCCCTGCGTTCATCTGTAGGCCCTGGTGCAGCAACTCCTGGCGCTGGGCGGGGGTGAGGGCACATGGGCACCAGGAGGAGATTGCTTGGTAAGACAATGGCTGAGCTGATAATGCCAGCAAAGTCATGACACCAGAGACCTCTTACAATTTTAAGATCCAATCATCTTTAAAATATTACCGTCTAAGGCGGATTTGAGCAGGGGCTATAGCAAACAATTGATCCTGGTATATTTACTGAGAGTGCAGGCAACCTGCTGAAATATTAATCTGGGGTGAGGAGGAGGGAACGGGAGGGAGGAAGGGACTGAGAAGCATTACACTGCCCAAGTTCTTTCTAAAAATCCATTGGCGAAGTTGAACTAGGGAAATACAGATGCTATTATCTCTCCTTTTATCTGGATCCTATTCTTTCGAAAAATTCCAAAAGTCAGTGAAATAGAAGAGGCCTGCCTCCTTTCTCAAAATTCTCCCCAATTCTGTCCCCCACACCCTCAAGTACTGAACATTCTTCACTCTCTGCCTGGGACCGCTTTTCCTTAGGACTTTGCTCCTTCCTGCCTTCTACATTTCCTCTGTAGCACCCCCAGGAGGATCTGCAGCCTCCACCCAGTTTGGGAAGACATGGCCAGCCTCAGAACTGGCCAGGATCTCATATAATAATCAAGGCCTTGGAGGTGGGAGATGGGGGAGGACAGGAGCCTTGTACAATATCGGGCAATTTATCCACCACATGCGTCCGACAGGACATCAGTCACCTACCGCCCCTGCCCAGGGAGCATCAGTTGCACCAATAGAGCTGCTGCCCCCAGCGGGAGCCTTTCCATGTGTCCTGACAGAGCAGAACGCATTGGTTGCAGTTAATGGGAGGGTAGAGGGGAGGATCAGCCCTGGGAAGGCTGAGAAATTTCAGTCGCTTACAGGCAGGACCTTGGCCTGAGGAGCCAAGTGGAAACCAAGGCTCAGGGTGGGCTCAACAGTCACAGACACTCTGTGGGAAGAAGGGCATGTGCCTAGACCCCAGCACGGCAGCCAAACAGCATCTCTGGGGAGAAGGCCTCCAAAGAAAACCCTGTTCATAGTCCTAGCAAGAAGGATCACTGCTATCTCTGTGCTTAGAAGCACTGTGTCCTTCTGAAGATGTAAATGAGGATTCTTGAATTTCCAACTTTATATTTTGGAGACAATGTTTTGGAAACATTGGCCCACTGGATCCTAATACTATTGTGAGCTGCTTTCACATCTCTCTGACTCTGTTTTTTTTTTTTTTGGTGGTTTTTTTTTTTTTTTTTTTTTTTTTTTTTTGCCTGGAATGTCTAGCATTGGGAAGGAGGCCTCTGGTTCAGGTCCAACGTTGCTTTCCCTGCGATGCTTGGCCTGAGTTTCCTTAGATGGAGCTCTCCATTACCCTCCCTTGCGTAGCACATGGTGGGGGGTTTCCCTAAACTAATCATTTTCTCAAATTAGAACTTTTCTTGCCTATCTCTTCCTTGGCTTGTCCATTTTGAGGGAGCAGGGAATTTCTATCTTTATAGCTCCAGTTCCTTGTAGAGTACCTCATAAGTAGTCAGTCTTCAAAACATGCTGGATGGACACAGCAAGCCTTCTCAATTATTGTCAGTAAGAAACATTTTCTTCTAAGCTACATCAATTAATCCATTAATCAAGTTTGGGTCAACAAACAAAATATTAACTTGACAGACGGAAGAAATAAGTTCAAAAGACTTACTGTACATCATGGTGACTGTACTTGATAACAATATATTGTAGGCTCAGCACCCATAGCACAGTGGTTATGGGGCCAGCCACATTCACCGGGGCTGGCAGCTAAACAAAGACAATTGAAACAAAAAAAATAGCTGGGCATTGTGGCAGGTGCCTGTCGTTCCAGATACTTGGGAGGCTGAGGCAAGAGTATCGCTAAGCCCAAGAGTTGGAGGTTGCTGTGAGCTGTGATGTCATGGCACTCTACCAATGGTGACAACTTGAGACTCTGTCTCAAACATAACAAAACAAAATAATATATTGTATACTAGAAAATTGCTAACAGAATTGATTTTAAGTTTTCTTACCAGAGAAAATAAGTGTGTGTGGTAATGCATGTGAAGAGGTCTGACAATTATGTTCAAGAACTAATTCTAGAATAAGTGCTACGTACCTCATTGCTGAACATCATTAGGGTCACTTTCAAGGTACTCCTCTTTAGAAGCTATGCACTGACATCATACCTAGTCTACCTTCAAAGCCATTTAGGAGCTATTTGTCTGGAATGACCATCAGGATTTCTGTTGAACAAGGTCTCACAATTAAGTTGGCCACCTTGCACTTATGTTGGCAGCACTGTACAAACAACCTTGTGAAACAAGGTTTCACAGCCTTGGTATATCAGTGTCTCACAGCTGTGTTCATGTTGATGTGTGGTGGTGTCTTGCTGAGCATCATTCATTATTGTTGCTGTGTGTTTTTGTGTGCTGTGTGATAATAACTCTGATGGTCAGTCCATAAAAAGAATTCCAAAATTGTTCTGATGGGTGGACTAGGCACTGGCATTAGTGCATAGCTTCCCAAAGGGGGTACTTCGAAGATGACTGTAGTGATATTAAACCTTGAGGTACATAGCACTTTTCCTAGGATGAGTTCGCAAACTTAATTGTGAGGCCACATGTTCATTAGCCTGATTTAGCCATTCTATTTAGCATTCCACGTGGATGTGTGTTTGTGTGCGTATATATTATAATACTCAATATATACTGATAACAAAAGATGAATACAAGTCACATTTGAGCACCTCTTGTAAGTTCAGAAGTGAAATGTGACTTGAATATTACAATTTTAATACGTATTTTCCCTTTCTTAAAATGTGTATACAGTTTTTGGCACTCTCTATATGTATGTATGTGTGTGTATACATACATATCTCAAAACATGTTTACATTGTAAGGATATATAATTTTTATTTAAACATTAAAAAGATAAATTAAGCACATGCATAAAAATAGTAACTTAAACCATCTGAAATCAGTAACATTCAACATTTTACACCTACACAAATGATAACTTCTTATGGTTCAACCCAATCTATGGCATAGACATCACCTCTCAAAGGAGAAAGGAGAAAAGGAAAACTACCATTTGTGGAACACAACTTCGTGCCAGGTATTTTATGAACATCATTTTGTTTGGTTTGATTCTCATTTAATGCTGGTTGGAGGAAAAAATAAATATCAAAGGAATAAATTTAAATGCTAAGTTGGGCCATATAATGGGCAGTGGGATGGGAAAAGAGACTTAGTTGGCTGGTGAAGGCTCCATGATGAAGGTGGCTTCAGGAAGCCCCAAAGGGTTGGCTATGAGGTAGCCCTCTCCTTTCCCCCACAACACACTCCCTTTACTTACCTCCATACATACAGCAACTTTTTGCTAGTGTTAATTTACTCCTCAATTTCCATCCCACACTTTAGGTAGGGCGCTCATCTTGTTCATCTTTGTAGCCCTCTGCTCAGGGCTGCCTGGCACACTGTTGGCTCTCCAGTGTTTGCTGATGAATATATTGAGGGAAAACCATGCAATGAATTCCAATAATGAACTCAAGGATTTCTCTGAGCCAGATATACACAAGATCTTCTGCTTCCCTCCCAAGGGACTTTTGTGCTTACAGTGACTCAGGATTAGAAGGCCCTACAGGGCTGAGCCAAGCAGCAAGGAGGGTGAGACCCAATTTCAAAGAAGGGGAAGTAGACACATGCCTTTCTATTTCCTCTTCCTCTCTCCCATAGCCTAGTACTTAATACCAGACCATGAAGTTGCCCTCTACCCCCAATCTGTAGGGAACCAGAGACACCCTTGAGAAGATGCTTCATGCTCTCCCACTACCAGCTGCCATTTACTGAATACTCTAAGGTAGGTATGATCCTCCCCGTTTTATAGATGGGGAAGTTATAAGCCTTGTCCAAGGTTACAAGCTAGAATTCCTGCAATCTCTGATTCTAAAATTCATACTCCTAATCCCTAAGCTTTATCATTATGCAACTCAGATTATTGGCTGGCCACAATTTCCCCGAATGTCTGGAATTCAACATGTTTGTCTGGGGTCTCTGGTGGCCAGAGCAGCAGTCAGGGACAGCAGTGCACCCAAGAGTCTTCCCTGGTTTTGATACCCCACCCCCAGCCAACTGGGACAAGTCAGGCAGACATTTTAGTGATCTTGGTCCCTTACCAAGACCAGCCTCGTGGCAGGTCTTGAAGCCTTTCATTCATCATTCTCTATGAGGAATTAACTCATTAGGGTTGATTTATGAGGAGAGGCAGCAGCCTTTGCCTACAGCACCAGAGCTGCTCCTGGCTGTTTTGCAGCCCTTGTTCCTGCGGAGCCCCCTCTGGCGCTGAGGCTCCTCTTGACCCTTAGGAATTCACTGACTCATTGTAGATTCAGCACGTGCCCTCCTGACCCTCAGGATTACGTGGGGTTTGTTTTTTTTTTTTTTCTTTTTAATCTTTAAGGAGGCGTATCTCCAAGGGAAAGACAGAGTTTCACAAAGAGGAGGTGGAGGTGGCAGAGAGAACGAACTGCGGATATGCTAAGAGCTCTATTCCACAATTTGAATGACAGTCAAGAATCCTCTTGTCAAATTACTGCTTCAGTCAAACACGGCTAACCCTCACCAGCGTTGACAACAGACTGATTTCTTAAAAAACAAAAAGGTGAGACAAGGGGGAAATTGAACCCCGGGCTATGAACAGGGCTCCTGCCCCTGTATTCCTGTAGACCCATCCAAATGCTTTGCTGTTTGTGGCAGTGGGAGAGAAAGGTCCAAGTTCTGAATATTCCCAAACCACTCTTCTTGCTGAAATAAGATCCCTCTGGGAAGGCTGCCATGAATATTTCAGAACACCCAGGAACTTTGGGGTGCCAGCCGTGTTGCCTGAAGTGGCGCTCCACCACACGCCTCTTCTGACTCCCCTGGGGGCTGCTTCCTGCCTAGTCACAGGGCCCCATAGCACTGTGTGCCTGGATGGTAGTTAAAAGATTCAGTGTGTAGCAGGTCAAGCCCTTTCAAGAGGTCAGTGTTGATAGGAGAGTGGAGAAGCAAACATCTGAGGTTGAGTCAAGGTTGGGAACTGGAGGGAGGAAGCACCCAAGCTGAACGGAATACACGAATGAATAAGATAGGGTGAGAGTAAAACCAGAGACAGGGTAGACACTGCAGCTGAGTTGCTGCCAAGGCGGAGCCAGAGGAGCAGTGCTGAGAGGGGAAATCTGTCCTGGGTTCCAGCGTCAAGGAGCGAGGACCGGAAACTTAGACATGTGCTCAGCAGCTCACATGCAGCAAGCGTGTTGGGATGTCATGGCCTTCTAAAGTCCCACGGGCCACATTCCCTGAGTGTGCCATCAGTAGATATAAAGAGGGGTGTCCAGAGCCCCATTTCACCTGGAAATATGTCATTTGGCCCTGGGAGAAGCAGCTCTTGCCTAATTCTGAAATTTTTATTATAATGGTCACTGCTGACTCCCTCCCCCAGATCCATCTGCCTTGTTTACCTCTTTCAACCCCTGCAGACGCTCATTTCTAGATGCCCTTTAATCTGGGTCTTACCAGTCTGGATTCTGACCCCCTATCTATTCCTAACTTCAGGTTTTTTAAATTATATTTGATAACCGCAATTGCTAATGTCTTTCCTGTATTTATTTTTTAATAACTCTGTTCCCACTACATATCAGCTCTTCTAGATCCAGTATCTTTCGGGTGAGTCTTCCCTTTCTACTTCCCTGGGGCCAAAATGATCACTGTAATTCATGAGGGAAGAGGAAGCCGTGAGATACGGGTCATCCATGGATAACTGTTAACCGCGATGTCCATATAAAACCACATTTACCAGTCAGTGCTTGTTATCTTACAGTTGTAGACATTTGGTTGGGGAAAGACTTCAAATATCTAATTTGATGTCTCTTCCATGTGGTGTATAAATCTCATTAGTATATTAATTGTTTCAAAATAATAAGAGCTACCACGAATTGACTCTGCCAAGCATTTTACAAACGTTATCTCATTTAATCCTGACATCAATTCTGTGAGGCAGATATTGTTATCCCTTGTCATCCACATTTTACAGCTCAGGAAACTAAGCCCCTGCTGTCAACCACGCTCCTGCATCCCCTGCTCTCCCCTCCCCCCACCATCAGTCCCAAAGCTTCTGGTTGGGTGTCTGCAACAGAGAGGAGCTCACAGTCTCTTAGGACACCCTGACTCTGAGAAAGCTCCTCCTTATGTTGAGCTAAAACCCCTCTCCTTATATTTTTTTACATTGTCCCTGTTTTATACCTTAGTAAGACAGAACAAGTCTAAATTCCTCCACCGCATGACAGCTCTCTAAATACCACAACCCACATGTTTCTCTTAGAATTCTCAATACATCCCCAACTTCAACCTTTCCTCAAATCACTGCTTGACGGTACCCGATGGCTCCAGTCTGCCATGACTCTTGCCACCCTGGGTAGAGCTACTTAATAGTATTGTAAATACAAATGACGTATTCTACCATATTTTCTTAGTTACTAGTTTTTCTTTTAAATTGCACAGGATATTCAAAAAATATATAAGATATGGTCTTTGCCTACAGCTTAAATATTTGTTATTTTCTTCAATAAGAAACAACGAGGCAGGATGTTTAATAAACTGTTTACTGTCTGGAACTGACTGTAGTTGTGATAGAAAATCCAGAAAGAGAAAGGGGAGTTGTCAGAAGCCACAGGGAAGTCTTTCTGTTTTTAGAGACAGAGTCTCACTTTGTCACCCTCAATAGAGTGCTGTGGCATCACAGCTCACAGCAACCTCCAACTCTTGGGCTTAGGTGATTCTCTTACCTCAGCCTCCAGAGTAGCTGGGACTACAGGCGCCTGCCACAATGCCCAGCTATTTTTTTTTTTTCTTCTTCTTCTTCTTCTTCTTTTTTTTTTTTTTTTTTTTTTTTGTTGTTGTGGTTTGGCCTGGGCCAGGTTCTAACCCTCTACCCTCCACCCTTGGTATATGGGGCCAGTGCCCTACCCACTGAGCCACAGGTGCCGCCGTGCTGGGAAGTCTTATAGTTTCACCTGGACTGCAGGGGTGACAAGCTTCGGGAAGAGCGGAACAGAGAGGAGCTGGGTGTTAAACTGCAGGGTAAATGGGAGGTTATGTGTTAAAGGGCTCTAAGCAGAGAAGTTGGGGAAATGAGGATGGAATGAGGGTGGAGATGGGGAAATCTCGAAGACAGAGCTGAAGGATTTATACGCACGTGTATGTGGACCCAGTGGGAGAGGAGGAGGTTATTTTAAGGGCATTTCATTCAGTCCAGCATGTCATCTCTCTCTCTGTCCAGGGCCCATATTTCTCTGCAGGGCACCCATGTTAATTCCTATCATGATTCCATTTACCTGCCACCGGCTTCTTCGTCTCTGTCGCTTTCAGTCAGAGTCAGCTCATTTCTTTACCTTTGCCTGAATCCCACTTCACCTGCCTCGTGCTCTGGGCCACACCTGCGCTTGGCGTTTGCTCCTCAGATCGCTGCAGCTCTGAGACACCTGCCCGCCTGCTCCTCCACATATCTGCCAGAGACAGCACAAATCTCATGTCTCACGTCTGTCTCTCCCATCAGCTCCCATCATATTCAAAGCTACTGTCCCACTTTGGGTCCACTTCTCCAGCCTTATTTCCAGCCACTCTCCTGCGCACCCTGTGTCCTGAAATCCTTGCGGAGGCGTCGTCAGACCACATTCACTTTCGCTTTTTGGCCTTTGCCTTTCTTGCCCATTCTACAATAAATGACCATTCTCCCTTAGGCATCTTGCAATAATATCCTTCATTATTCACCTTAGTGTGGCCTCTGGGGGCACTTAGGCCACCCATGCAGGATTAGTGACCCTCCCCTTCCAGACCGTCTTGCAGCATTGCTTGAGCACTCGGTACACCGGGTGTCAACGTGCACGTCCCACACAGGGCAGGAAGCAACAGAAAGCGACAGGCCTGTCTTGTCTTTATTAGGGAGCTATCTCAGAAGCCGAGCTAGAGAACTGGGCTTGAGAAATAAGCATGGATAAACGAAACGTGAAGTTTGGCTACAGGGACCAGAGAAAAAGTCGTGCTATATATGCAGCCTGTTCTGCGTGCAGCTACCACTGCAGGGATGGATTTGACCTCCAAATGTTCCCACCATGGTAGAGGGAATTCCCATTCATGGGGAAACAATAAATTAGAAAATCTCTATCTTCTATTCTTCCCAAGTCTTCTGCCTTCTTAATTAACATAATTAAAGTCTGCCTTGGGGCAGGGGGATGGATGAGTTGACCCCCTGAATCCTGAAGTGTAAATCCTTCTCAGCTGTGAGCGGTGGAAACTCAGGAAGCCAATCAATCTGCTTTGGAGCCATCCTTCCCACTCGCAGAGCCGTTCAGAGAAGGCGCCACAGGAAGCCAGCAGAGTAAACAACAAGACGAGGCCTAATAAACAATTTCCAGCATTTTGTGGCTGATAATAATTGCTCACTTAAGTGTCCTGAAGCTTTAATTTAGTAGGTCTGTAATCAATGGCAGTTTCACCCTGAGGTAGGGAGAGGCTGAGTGACAGAAAATAGCAAGCTCTTGTGTGTTGCCAATCCCGGGAGCTGAAGGGAGAGGAAACCTTCCTGATTTGCAAATGAGTAGAGGCTGGATCTAGCATTGCAGGCAAACGTAAGAAAAGAGCGGAAATTTTAGGAATGGGATTTATGTATCTGTGGGGATGGCTGTCCCCGCTTCCATATGCAGCTTTCCAATCCCTCAACTGTTTTCTCAGTCAGCTGTCTAAGGCTTAGCTCAATGCACAGCTTCTTCACGGTTCTGGGGGTTAAGCCTCCCCAAAGAATCCTAATACCGTAGCATCCTGCCTGTACAACTTCACTGGGTCTTGGTGTTCCTTGTAGTTCCTCTGAACTCATAGGCCCTTGTCTCCTGTGCTTCTTAGACTCAAATGATACCCACCTTCCAATGTTGGATTCACTCTTTATCCATCTCTTTCCCTCCTGTTTCCCCATCCTGGCTTTGGCATTCCAATGAGAGCATTAACATTGGACCCCCCTGCCAGGACTTGAGTTCACATCCACCATCCATGGGCATTCAGCAGAGCCCCTGAGTGACATCCTTCTTTCCCAGTTAGGATGGGCCCTGGCTTGCAAATTGTTCTAGCTCTGACCACAACACACCTGTGTATGCCTTGTGCTCACCTAGGGGTGTGGGGCTGCAACGATAGCCCCAGAACCCACTCGGCCAGCGTAGCCCCCAACCCAGTTTGGAGCTCACTAATGGGTTTTCAAGATGGTCAGTGCCATATCTTCTGCCCAGGGATAGCTTCCTGGTGGGCAGAGAAGGAAGTTGCCCATATGGAATGATTATAATGGTACCAGGTAGATCTACCCTATTCCCAAATCAATCTCTCTCTCACTTCTGTTCTGCACCTAGGAGTCTTCCTAGGAGTGATGACATCATGGGAGAAAGGACACAGGATGAGGATTTAAAAGATCCACCATCTTCGATTCCTGGCTCTGTCCTTTCTATCTGTCATTGGCCAGGTCATGAAACTTTCCAAGCTTGAGATTATTGTTTGAAGTAAATAAAAATAACACAAAAGGTTTTTGAAAATTCTAAAGCTCTATCCATGTCTCAATGATTGTTATTCTTTATTTACTCAGTCTTTGAAGAATTTTACCTCCCAGATGAAGTTTTAATTTCAAATATTTACGGGAAGGATAAAGTTTTATGGATATTAGTACAGATGCAGTTTATGGAGCTTAGAAGGTAAAAATAGGTATCAGAGAAGGACTTAGAGCGATAAGCTTAGTGATACAATTGAGATGAAGAAGTGGTCAGCTCTCTCCCATGAGATCCAAAAACTCTCTCGGGACCCTTTTCTGTGTCCAATATCCAACACTAAACTGAAGGCCTAGTGAGCCACCTACCTGTATAAAACTTTCATGGATTTACTTTTCCAACACCCCACAGGAACCTAATCTGTGCCAGGCTTTCTGCTGCTTTCTGGGGTTGCAGGGATGAACTGTATGCCTGGTCCCTGCCCTCTGTAGAGCAAGGAGTCTGTAGGCAGACACAGACATGTAACTATTCAATTCCAATACCATACATGGTCAGGTGAGCAAGGAGCGGTGTGACACAGGAACATAAGACAGAGCACATGACCTTGGGTAAGCCAGTCAGAGCAAAGTTCCCGGAGGAAAGCTATGTAAGAGTGGGTGAGGAGGGGCAGCAGGGCAGGGGGCGAGAAGGGAGAAAAGGGTGCTCCAGGTGGATAGAATAGTATAGTGAGAATGTGGTGGGGACAAACATGTGATTTAATGTGAAAAATAGAAAACAATGCAGTGCAGATGAAGTGCACAGTGACAGGGAGAGAAAGTTGCAGAGGTAAATAGAGTCTAAGTGAATAGGATTGGCGTGACACAGTAAGAAATTTGACCTTTAGACAGGAAGCAATGGGTCACAGAAAGGTTTTAGGTAGGAGACTGGCATTTAGTGTCACATGACTCAGTGTATTAAAATGATTCTTGATGTGACTGATCTCTCACCTAGGCTGGGAGTTCCATGAGAGCTGGATCATGTCACATTAATCACCGTATCCCAAGGGCCTTGCGTAGAGTAGACATTACATTAATGTTAATGACAATGAACAAAACTTATTGTCCTTTCTTCTTTGCCTTCTGGGACTGCTCTTGAAATAAACTGGCATGAAATTAGCAAGGTGAAACCAGAGTTCAGTGGGAACCAGGAGGTGGCCTACCTTACTGTTTTTAGCTGACAGAACACCTAGTTTTCTTTCCTTCTGGGCCCTCAGAAGGCTTCTCCAGGAGATGCTTAAGTGAGGGTTAGTGTGGTGGCTCCTGCAAGGTTGCAAGGTCCTCAGCTAGTTCACAGCAGGCATCTTGCTACCCCTCCCTTTATATCTATGGCACATGGAGCTGGTTAGACTCGGTGTCCTTCCCCACCACTGAAAACGCTCTCATTTTCAACATATCTCTTCTCAGCAGAGCTTCCCTGCCAGCCACCATCTATTAACCAGAGTTTGCTCTTGAGATGAAATCTATTTGCCATGCCAGAGCTAAATGGATCCCATGAAACTTTCAAGTGAGCCATAGACGGGAAAGACATCTCATTATAGTATCCGCAAACACGGTGAATAATGCTCACATTATAGTGCTATGATTAAAGATTTTCATGCAGACAACTTCTGTTGATTTACTTTTCTAACAAATATCCTGTAAGAACCTAATCTGTGCCAGGCTTCAGGCTGCTCTCTGGGATTGCAAGGATGAGCACATGCTCCTGGTCCCTGCCCGCATGTGGCAAGCAGTCTGTGGGCAGAGGCTGACAGTAACAAGCCAATTAAGCAATCAAGTTCCATGTGCAGTGTG
Organism: Loris lydekkerianus; assembly: GCA_963574355.1. Taxonomy (NCBI): domain Eukaryota; kingdom Metazoa; phylum Chordata; class Mammalia; order Primates; family Lorisidae; genus Loris; species Loris lydekkerianus. The sequence goes on from CAUYPK010050970.1 coordinate 15,291, forward strand.
GAGGACCACAGCCTTGAGTAGCTAATATCAGAACTAGACAGGTCACTTAAAGTAGTTGCTTCCAGGCCAAGTCCAAAGTCTGCTCTTAAACGTCTGAAAAAGTCAATATTTCATCTAGCTCTCTGTGTAGAAGGTGTGGTTAAACAGAGCAACAATCAAAACTGAATTAAAACCGGCTATACGATTGCAATTGTGACTAGATCATTCCATTTCTTTTAAGTCGTGGTTCTGCTTACCTTACTCATATTTATTTATTACTAAAAGAGAATACTGGTCCGATGTACATTCTTATTTCAATAAAGGGGGGAGGTTTTGGTGGAGGGAGGGTAATGGGTGGGGCCACATCTATGGTGCATCTTAGAATGGGTACAGGCGATTGCACTAATGTACACAACTAAGAATTAAAGAAAAAAAAATCAAAAAAACAAACAAAAAAACCTGTTTCATTAGGAAGGTATCAAGCGGTACTTGAATCCTGTGTATTCGTCTCTGAGACTCTTAATGATAAACAGCAACATGTAAACTCTAACATTTGCTATTACTGTCAGGGGACGATGACTTCTGAATTGCAGCCATTGTTCCCGGGGAAATCTGACCAGCTTATGATGACCTTGTCTGAGCTCCTCCATCTACTCCTCTCTCAGGTCCCCCTTTCCCGCCCTCGCTACTTTCCATGGTTAACAAACTGCATCTCCTTCTTGGCTCTCCTGGCTGTCCCTGTATAGAAGGCTCTTTGTCTGGCTCTGTCCTTCCTAACATTTCGTCTGGTGCCTTGATCTTCCTGCTTGCTCTTCACCTCCCTGTGTCTCTACCTTGCCAGGCCTGTGTTCCCACCGCCCGGTTGCCCCCCCCTCCCAGGTAGAAGCCATTGAAGCAGCGCCACATGCTTCCTTCAAGCTGACTCCTTGCCGCTCTCACTAGAAATAGCTTTTGCCTTTTGTTGCCAAATCAGAATCTTCTCAGCAGTGAAAATGTGGCTCATGAAAGCAAGTGCCTCGTAATTAAATAAGTGGGTAATTTCAATGTTTTTATTTTTATTTTTCTACGAAGGATTTTCTTAGTAACGGGAAGGAACAGATAACAGTTCTTTAATTGTTATTGATAGAGAAGAGAAAATAAGTTAGTCTAAATTTAGGCTTTATTTGGGTATTTGTGATAATTAATAAGAAGAGAAGGGAACATCTGTCCTAGAAATGAAGAAGAGGAGAGGGAGCAAAAAAATAAAATTGGCTGCATCCGTTAAGACCGCTGAGAAAAGATGAGGTTGGCAAAAATTCTGGCTGAGTTATGGTGTGAAGAAGTTAAGCAAAATGAGAATTTCTTCAAATATATCAGAGGATAGAGCGGCCTGGGGAGTCAGGACCACAGACAAGTGAGATGGTGATGCAGTGTGGCCATTATAAACTCGTGGACACCTGGAGGGCAGATGAACCCGAGGAGGAAACATCGAGATTGCAAACCAGGATGGAGCAGGAGTCAGCCCAGTGAGGGGGTCTCCCTGGGTGGGAAGGAGATGAGCCTGTGTATTTTGGGTAGTGCCTATTTAGAATCTTTCTTCCAGACTCTGAGGCAGAAGAGGATCCCAGGGGCTGCATCCAAGTAAACAGCAACAAGAAAGCATGAGGCAAGCCTCAGAGTCCCAGAGCTGTAGCAGAGGCATCAGCAGCCAGAGGGGACATTTACACACAATGAGAGGACACAGGGGTAGGGAAGGCCAAGCCCTGAGAATTTACCTCCTAGCAGATAAGGCTGAGAGCTTTCTTTTCTTTTCTCTCTCTCTTTCTCTTTTTACCCCATCCTCCCTCCCTCCCTTCCTTCTACCTCCCTCTTTTCTTTCTTCCTTTTTTTCTTTCTCTCTCTCCCCTTCCTCCTTCCCTCCCTCCCTCCCTCCCTTCCTTCCTTTCTTCCTTCCTTCTTTTTTTCCCTTATTTTATGGTGCTTACATTCTAGTAGAGAGACAAAATATTAATACAAAGAATGAATAAGAAGAGAATATCGGACTGTGATGAGATACTTAAACAACATAGTGGAGAAAGTATTACTAAGGAATCAGAGATAACTTAGATTGAGGGGTAGAGAAGTTTTCTCTGAGGCATTCCAATGATGAAAAAGAGTGAGTCATGCAAACATTCTGAGCCGGGATGAGCGAATGCAAAGGCCTTACGGCAGAGAACAAATTTGACAGTTTCAAGGGAAGAAGACTTAATTAAGGAAGAGGATGAGTTAGACAGATGGACAAGGGCCAGATCAGAGAGTCTGTGGACCATGATAAGAAGTCTGGATTTTATTAATTATTGTGAAAGAAATTGCAGGAAATTAAGCACAGGAATGACAATATCTCATTCAAATTCTAAGAAGAGTGTTCTATGTGCTGCTTGGAGATGGAGAATATATTAGAGGTAGTCAAGAGTAAAAACATGGAAACCAGCTAGGAAGCTGCTATGGCAGGAGATGGAACGAAGTTGGCAGTGGGAGATTTTAGAGGTAGAACCAGTGGGATTTGGTGATGGATTGGGTGCTGGAAGTGTAGGATAGGTAGCAGTGAAGGATAATGCTTAGGTTGCTGGCTTGAACCTTTGAAAAATGCGATTAGTGGTGCCAGGTACTAAAGTGGAGAAGACTGGCTGGGGGTTGGAGATTAGGGGCGTGGGGTGAGTGTTGTGTTGAACATGTCAGATCAAAATGACTAACCGACAACCAAGAGCCATTGTTGAACAGGCAGCCAGATACATGGGTGCAGAGGGAAGAAAGGAAAGGAGGGAGGGACAGAGGGAGGGAGGAATGAAGGAAGGAAGGAAGGAAGGAAGGAAGGAAGGAAGGAAGGAAGGAAGGAAGAGAGGGAGGGAGGGAGGAAGGAAGAGTTATACATTTACAAGTCATCAACATGAATCGTACTTGAAGCCATGAGACTAGATGAGATCACCAAGAGAGTAAATAGATAAAGTCAAAAAAATGATTTGGGACTGAACTTTGGGACTGCCAAAATTTAGAAGTCAGTTAAAAGAGAATGATCTAAGAATGAAAGTAAATTCATTAGCCCAATAAACAGCCCAGTTTTTGCAAGAGCCAGACTGAGCTTAGGGGCAAGACTCTTTGGAGCTTTTCCTGTCTTTCTCTGATATCTGGGCTTTCTCTCATTCTGTCTTTCTTAGTCTTCCAACTGTCTAATTCCATCTGTAGTTTTCATTACAGATATTTTCCATTTGAAGGAAATATAAACACAGATGGCTTTGAATTCCATCTTAGCAATGAAAGAGAAGAGGAAAAGTCTTCCTTACCAACTTAAGTTTGAAACATCCTAAGGAATGCCACTGATTTGGCCAGGTTTGGCCCATAAGGCCTTTGTGGCACCCATTACAGGCCAGAAGAACAGAGTAACATAATTGACTGGCCTGATCTGGTTACCTGCTCCCTGGGGTCTACTTCAGACTTTCTTCCTAGACAAGAAGAGCACATTTGCAGTTGCTGAGGGAATCACTGAACGAGGCAGACTTAAAATTCGGATCTACTTCCTAATTATAAACCTGATGTGTCCGTCTGTATCTCCAAACACAAGATGGCATGATGGGTGAGATCTTATTTCTTCTTGTTGTTTGATATCTTTCATCAAGTTTAAATAAATAAATTTTCTCTTATCTAAAGTTGAGATCGGAGTACCCAACATTTATCCTGGAAATTAAAATGAGTCATGAAAAAACAAAAAATCCAGAGGATCAGGAACCTTCTGAGGACACAGAAACATCTGATTCCAGGGCTGATGTGTTCACAGAGAGGACATGATGAAGCTGGTCCTCGAGGTCCCGAGGGTCTTCCCTGCAGTCCAGCATATCTTATGGACAATCAGATACACACTTCAACGCCCTCCCTGCCCAGAGCTCTCCTTCCATAACAGGTTGAGGCAGGGGCCACCTGGCCCTTGCCAGTTGTTCTGCAATGGCTGCCTTGCTACACACTTGGTAATTGCCTTTTTAATTCTAGTCTGGGCCTGCTCCCAATTTTTTTTTTTTTTTTATATTCATAGAAGACAAAAAAAAAAAAAAAAAAAAAAGGAAGAATATGTTTCTCAGCCCACACAGGAGACTAAGAAAAAGTGTCAACCCAAATTTACTGACCAAAAAAATAATGATGATATGAATAGCACAGTCCATGGTGGTGCCTTAGTTGGCCTATTTAAGATGTACATTTTAGTTCCTGTATTAGTCTGTTTGGACTGCTATAATAAAACACACTAGACTGGGTAACTTATAAATAGCAGCTATTTATTCCTCACAGTTCTGGAGGCTGGGAAGTCCAAGATCAAGGTGCCGGTGATGTCTGGGGGTGGGGGGGGGGACTCTTTCCTCATGAATGCCATCTTCTACTGTGTCATTAAAAGGCAAAATGTCTCTTTTATAAGGGCCTTACTCTCATTCAGAGCCCTCCTAATCTAGTCACCTCTCAAAGATCTCACCTCTTCATGCCATCACATTGGGATATGGTGACATGGCTTCCACATATAAATTATGAATTTGAAATATGAATCATGGGGGGTTACAAAAAGAACATAACTCTACAGAAGGGCAATTTCTGGAGTATTGCACCTGCCTTCAGCCTGCTCTGTCTGAGACTCCTCAGGTTGTCAACACGGAGACCCTACAAGACCCCCTGAGTATGACCGAAGGAAACTCACCAAGTGTCAGGGCAGACTTCTGACTCTTCCATTCCCTGTGTTCTCTACCTACATAGGATCTGGCCTAGAAAGAGGCTTCAAGGTTAACAGACTTGCTCTGGTTTGCCAAGGTCTGTGGTTGGGCCTCATTATAACCTTCACTCAAGAAGCCATATCATTATTTCCAGCAATCTCCTAAGACCTGGAGTCTTGTCTTAAAAGAGCAAAAGAAGATACAATCTTTGCCCACCAAGAGGCTGAAGAAGCAGGATCAGTCGGACGATGGACTTGCCATTCAGTGAGAGAGCTGCTGCCCACCCTGACCGAAGCTGTCACACTCAGTGCCCAGAGGCTTGTCTTTGTTTTTTGTTTGGGTTTGGGTGCTGTTTCTTTTGTTTTTAGTGAGCCTTTTTGAATTGTCACTTTTTATTAGCCACTTAAAATGTTTGCTCTGAGCCAGAAATCTTCATTTTTCTCTACTTAGTAGAATCCAGGTAAAGAAGAGGAAGCAGCTGAGATTGGGGTCAGCAAGGTAACCCCCGAGTGTGTCGCTATGTGGTCCTTCTTGCTTCCTTAACAAAGAGTTTCCTGTTGCCATGTCCTTGGGAGAAAATGCTCCAGACCCTGGGATGTGGCCAGGAGATGAAACTCATAGCTTCCTGGGTAAAGGCTTCCGGGGGGGGCAACATAGATCTTGGCAAACTCTGTGCAATTTAGACTAGTAACCAGATCCAGGGATGCTGAAGGAATTGGAACACGTCATCTCCCTTAGGAAATTCCCCAGAGATGCTTTTCTCTGTAGAACACATTTCTTCCTTGCTCCCTCTGACGTGGGTGTCTCAGGAACAGGGCTGGCTCACAGCTGCTGAGGAGGGCACTGGATTAAGTGTGACTGGAGAGCTGCTTCCTTGGTTCCATTCCCAGGGGTCTCCCCCACAAGCTAAAGAAATGACCTTGGGCTACTTTTGCAGATAACAGGGAGTTAAAAATAGAGGAGGAGACCTTGACTCCAAAAGCTTCACCATTGTAATCATAAAGATGGAAAATGTGCAGATACCAGATACCACAGCCAGGCTGGGGGACAGAATGGTGAGAAAAATCCCAAGCATGTATGATGGATTGAGCTAGGCAGGCAGATAGGCAGTGCCAAGGAAGCCGCTAAGCAGATGGCCGGGCCCTGTCCCTGGGCTGGGATTCAGATAGTACGCTTGTCTGTGCACTTGGGACTGACAAGTGTTCATCCCATACTTAGGGGTACTGAGAGGGACACAAAGGCATTGCCAAGGACAGGCACCAAGGCAACAAAACTGAGGGCACTAAGAACGGCCAGGCTGGCAGGCATTACGTCCCAGTGGCTGGCAGTAAGTCCCCAGAGTGAGGCTGGTCCGGGCTGCTTTCTCAGCTCTTTCCCTTGTTCCTTGCATGTCCTTGGAAAAGTCACTATATCCCTCCAGGCTTCAGTTTCCTCATCTGTAAACTGAGGACAGTAACGTCTACCTTAAAGAATTGCTGGTAGAATTAAATAGACCACAACACTCTTACCACAGTGTCTGGCACACAGCAAACACTCAAAGAAACGACAGCCATGTTAACACAAAAATAGGTAGAAGCCAGTTTAAATGGAGAAGGACACAGCAAAAGAGCCGTATTATCCAGATTAGCTATGAGAGCAAATTGATTTTTAATCAGACACAGTTGAGTTTGAGCTCCTTAAATCCTCCTGCCCCAGGCCAAGATTAGTCCTAGCGCCCCAGAGCAGAATTGAAGGCAGAGGTGATCAACTGGCCCCAGCTGGGATGAAGCAGGAAGGGGAGGCTGAGAGCCAGGCGGGGCCTGACAGTAGCTCAGCCGTTGTCAGGTAGGCTGTAGGATAGCATCTGTAGAGATGAATTATAGTGAAGAGTCAGAACTTGAATTATCAGAATTATTTTATTTATTTTTGAGACAGAGTCTCACTCTGTTGCCCCAGGCTAGGGTGGCGTGGTATCGGCCTTGCTCACAGAAACCTTAAACTCCTAGGCTCAGGCCATCCTCCTGCCTCAGCCTCCCATGTAGCTGGGACTATAGGCACCTGCTACAACACCTGGCTAATTTTTTCTACCTTTAGTAGAGACAGGGTCTTGCTCTTGCTCAGGCTGGTCTTGAATGCCTGAGCTTAAGCAATCTGCTTGCGTTAGCTTCCCAGAGTACTAGGATTACAGGTGTGAGCCACCACACCTGGCCAGAATTATTTTACATGTGGAGCGGGTGGCACTGGAAAGGTGGCAAACTCTTTTTTTTTTTCCAGGAGTTGTCAACCAAAGAATAGATGGAGGCTTTAACTGCAGAAGTTTGAGTTAGAAAACCAGATGGATTGGCCTCCAAGGTGCTGTCAAGAGTGGAGATGCTCAGGTGCCACACTCCATTGTGGCGATGCTGACTTTGGGGTGAAAAGCTAAGAAACTACCCTCAGAGATTCAGGAATTGATCCTAGTCCAGTAGGTTTTGGTACCCTGGAGAGAATTACCTTTCCCGGGGATTGAGAGAGGTGGTAGTCCTTCTGCCAGGCTGCTGCCTTCCCAGAACACTGCGCTGCTCCTGATCTTTGCAAACAATGGGATAGCGTGGTGCTGGAATGGGTGTGAGGAAGGTGGCAAAAGAAGAGGAAATAAGAAAAACTAGATGCACTAGCAAACCTGCAATTAGTCTGTACTGTGCTATTTCCGTGAAGGGAAACTTGCCCTTGAGATCTGAAAGGTAAACATCTGAGATATCAGGGCCTGCCTATAAATAGCTGAGCTCCCGGCCTTCTGGCGGCACCCGGGAGAGGTGCTGGGGCTCCGGGGGTCAGGGCCACCCTCCCTCAACTCATTCTTGTTAATGCCAACTCCCAGGACAGTGGCGCATCTTGATAGCTATTTATGCCCTGCTCCACTGTAATTGCTGCCCTCATCACAGGAAAGCGTGCTACAGGAAGAGTGACTGCACCAGAAAAACTGCCGTAGCCACCCAGTGGTTATAATCAAGAAGGTGTAATCCCAGGTTCCACCCAGGAGCAGCCATGAGACCCACCCTTGGCGTCTCCCTCCTGCTAGGATCTGTTTCCCTGGGTCACTCTCCAGGTAGCTGCTCTGAGCTTCCTCTTGGCAAATCAAACAGCTCTTCTGTCTGCCACGTCCCCGAGATGCCTGGGGTGGGCCCAGGCTAGCTTGGGTTTGCAAACAGAAGCTTAGGAATCTCCAAACACACACCCCTTGGATCAGGCTCATAATCTGGTGACATCTGTGAGTTGCAGCTCAGGCCAACGCTCCATGCTCTGGGCCTCTTTGCACCGGCCCAGTGGCCTTCTCACCTGTGCGTGTACATTTATGTACGTGTGGACACGTGGGGTGGGACACGTGTGTTAATGCATCTTTAGGTGCACGTAGTGGAGTCCCTGGGCTCTGCTGACAATCTCTCTCACATATATAATGTGCCCAATTATCTGTCAAATGCTGCAAATGTTGCGATGAATAAAACACATTTTAAAGTATTGCGTTTTGTCATTATGTGGCTTCTTGACGAACCAATACTCAGAGAAAAACTACTTTGATGTGGGAGATTTCAAAGTATTTTTAGCATTAGGAAGAAGAAAAACATTGGGAACCACTGCTTTACTAAGCAGAAATCCACATGATGCCATTATGACAGGGCTATTTTTATGCTGTAGACATTTCAGAAATTTAATATAAAAAATTAAGCTTGCAGTTTGCGCAATTCACGAAGAAAATGTACAACGAGATTCTTCGCCCATTCCTGAGTCTTACTTTATCCTTGGCTGTCCTGTCCACTCCCAGCCCACAGCACAGGGCCAGGCGTGGAGAAAGTGCTTGGTGAACACTTGTTGAGTTATCCGCTTCCCCTAAGAGCCTCTGCCGTCCTAGATCTCCAGGTCATTTCTAAGTTTGGTTTTTCGGATTCCTATAAATGCTGCAGGCTACACAGGTAAGGTCAAGTGAGGCTTTATCAAGACCCAGATTACAACCCAAGCTTTCTGTCCTTCTGAGCATTTCAATGGACTTAATGGTTTGTTGAGGGGGCAGAAGTATCATGGGGGTCTAGCTTAGGGCCCTTTCAATATAAGTCATCCCTCTACTGAGTGTATTCTGGGGGATAGACTACAAAATGTGTGGACTTTGGAGCAGAAAACTGCATGTCCATCCAGGTTCGGTCCACTATTAGTGGTAATTAACCTTAGGCAACTCACTTAGCCTTCATTTGCTCATCTACAAAACACATCACAGGCTAGGCAGAGTAGGTACTCATTAATGTAAGTTCACTTCCCTTCTGTATTGTTTGTCCAAAATTTTATTAGTCTTTTCTTGTACTCCTAACTACTTCTTGGACAGAAACACACCCCTTACCCTATAGACAGGTAGACGACAATTGGGCTAGTGATATACACAGCCCTAGCTTCATGGGGGTGCAGCCTCTCAGTGCCTGTGCTCAGAGGCTTAGTCCTGGATTTAAGGTTCTGCTGTTGCTGTTTTGATACTCACATTGCAGCAAGAGGCCCTTACTTTGATTTGGCACTGGACCTGCCCATGGTGCAGCCAGTCTTGGCTACATACTAAGTACATGCACAGCACGCTTGGAGAACATATATGCCACTGCCTTGTCAGCGTGACACAGGACACGTGGATGCTGATGGAATACAATATTAAGGGAAGTTTCCCTGGAGTGGATCAGAAGAGGAAGGTAAGGAATGAAAGAACACTAAAATAATCATCCAAAACATTTCTCATGCTTGTTCCAGTCCAATGAAGAAAAGAGCCCTACTGCTTTAGGTAGCCCTGGAGCCGAGGAAATATTGGGCTCTCTGAACAGGATGCCCCCCCCAACCTGCCTCTACTTTTACATTTTGCTTTCCCAAAATTGTTGAAAATCTTGGCTTTGGGAAGTGTCAGACACAGCTTTATTCCACACCCCAAAGGCTCTGTGATACCTCATTTGGCTTTGAATTTCTCTAAAATTGTCAAAATGGATGCTTTCCACTCCTTTCCACCTGACACACCCACCTCTACCCCTGCCCGTCTAACTAGGCTGTTTCCACATTAGGAATGTGTCTCTTGTTCTCTCTGGTTGTTTAAGTCCCAGCCTTTCTTCTTATTAGCTGTGTGACTTTGGGCAAGTCACTCAACCTCTCTGTGCCTCAGATTCCTCATGAAAGACATGGAGATAATAATAGAGCCTAACTTGTAAAGTTGTGAGAATTAAAGAAGTTAATACAGATGAGGCAGTTAAAATCGTGCCTTGCACATCATAAAAAAATAAACGTCAATACAGTGGGACCTCCATGGGCACCCATCTCCCCACATCAACCACCTCTTTAAGTTGACCTGTTTTCCGTAGATTGAACACATACCACATGGACACAATAAGAAGTCCTCATGTTGACCACCTGCCTTGGCTGACCAGTTTGTTACAATCCCTTGGGTGGCACATACGCTGTCACAAAGGCCTGTCATTTCCACTGTGGAAAGCTCTCAAATATGCGCCCATTGCTTCCTCTTCCTTCCATCCCTCTATCCCAGGGCACTGTCTTCCTGACTTCCTCTAAGCTGAACCCCAAGCTCCAATTCCCCCTCCCCACAATGCCTAGTGGGGCTCAGGGCATGCAGTAGGTGCTCCATGTATGTCAAATGAGTCGGTGAGGAACGGATGCTCTGGAGTATGCATCCAAACACCTCGCTCTGTTCTCCTTCCCTGGGGCCTTCTTGCTCCAGCCTCTGCCTGGTCTCAGCCTCCCTTCTCACCCGTAGCCTCTCCACGCCCACGCTGGCCCCTGCAGCTCTGCGCCCCCGGCCCCTCTCTCAGAGCTCTCTCCCTGCTTGGCCTGCGCACACCCCCTGCTGCCTCCCTCATTGCCACTTTCCCTGCCTTTCCCCCCATCTCATCATCCCTGCTCATCTCCCATCACTGAGCCTAGGCCTCCCCTCCTGCCCCCCTGCTCTGGCCCCCTGGGCTGCACCCCCAGAGCATGGCCAGTTCTGATTTCCTTTCTCTTGTTAGTCTCTTCTGCTAGAATTGAAACTCCTGAAACTCCTCAATGGTCAAGGCTGTACCTTACTAATTTTCCTGCTCTTCAGGATCTGTCGCAGCTCCTACCCTAGAACAGACATTTAATCAATGATGATGTATTTATCAAATTACAATCACACGGCAATTCCCTTATGTCATTTCTGTCAGTCCTCTAGACTGTAAGCAGATCAAGGGTAGTTGCCTTGGTCTAGTCTTATGCACTCGTGAGCAGAGTGTAGCGTGGGGCCAGGCCTGTGGTAGACATATAATATATATTCATTAAATCCACTAACACCTTTTAGATTTTTAAAGTTGAGTCTATCTATACGTGCTTTTGCAGCCAAGATATCCGGGACAAGCTGTGGGGAGGAGATTCCATGCTGAGAGCACAGCGTGAGGTAGAGGGGGCTGTTAAAGAGCCCAGGAGTTTTGGGGAGTGGTGGAGACGGTTGAGGTGGGCGCAGTGACACAGGGAGGAATACGGCTGAAAAGGGGTTTGGTCTCCAATCTTTAAGGACTAGGCAGCCATGGCAGGTCCTTGAGGATGAGATAGATGAGAAATAACCTAGAGTTTGAAATCCCTCCTGCCCCAGGCCAAGATCAGTCCTAGTGCTTCAGGAGTGAAGTAGCACAGAGGCCTGGCAGAGGCCACAGCAGCAGTGACAGGAGAGACGATATGAAAGTGGGCAGGAGAGAGGTGAACTTGAAGGCGCTGCTGGGGCAGAGGCTACACAGCTGCTGGCTCTGGGAGGCAGCAAGTGGGGGAGTCTGAAGATGCCTTGGGTCTAGGCTTAGCCACTGAAAAGATGGTAGCGTTGTCGTTTAGGAGAAAGAGCAGGGAGGTAGGGTGCCTGACGTTGGGGGAGCAGGTAGTGGGCTCACCACTTTGCATGGGAGGCAGCTGGAAGCCAGGCTGTGGGGGCAGGGACATTGGCCCCCAGCCCAGTGCTGCGTCTCTGGGAAGGGGTGCAGTGGGAGATGCCAGGTTTCAGGGGGTGCAGGAGAATGGAGGGCTGCTCAGCTCTAGCCTTTCAGGGTAATGTTCACAACATGTAGTCGTTAGTGAACAACGCTAGAAAACACCGCGCTACAAAACCTGACATTTCAGAATGGCAGGCAGGCGGGCGTGCAAAGGGGCTCCCAGGATCAGGTGCCTCTGCACTTCTCTCAAACTCTAATTGAAATGCGACACGGAAGGCATTTCCACCGCACCAAGGAGCAGGGTGCCCTGGAAACACCCAGGAAGTGCAAATACCCCCTGTCCAAATGCCATGCTGCCCCTGGTCCAGGGGGAGAGCGAGCAGGGGCTGGGGAGGCAGAGGGAGAGAGCGGGAATGGGAAGGGGTGAGTGGGGCTGCAGTCATTTTTTTTCCTCCCTCACTTCCCACCCCACACATAACAAGGCCGGAAAGAAAGCCAAGGATTTCTGTCAATTGCGAAAGCTTCTTCTGCAACAAAGATGTCAGCTCAGGAGCCATGCTGCCATTCCTGCTTTAATTGGAGCCTCTCCACACAGGCTGGGAGCGCGGTGAGAGGGAAGGGTGGTGGGGAGAGGGCCAGGGAGAGAAAACATGTCAGAAACAGAGAGACAGACATACAGGGGCAGGAGAAAGAGAGACGGAGGAGATCTTATGCAGAAGGAACAGCCCTCAAACAGGTCCCGGCCAGTTTCTCGAAGCTTAATCTATGGGGCTGGGTTGTGGGCCAGCCTGTGCAGAGAGGCCACAGGGAGCGGGTGGCCCCTCCATGGGGGCTCACAGGTGGCCTGGACCCCATGGAGGGTGAGACATGAGGAAAGGGCGGGGCCTGCAGTTTATTAATTTTCTCTTCCTTCCTTATCATTTATTAAAAAAGTAAAAAAAAAAACTTTTTCATTTTTCTCCAGTGCCCTGACTACTTGTCAAACCCACATAGTCCTTGATGCACCAGGGAGAGCTGAGCCCATGGAAAGCCGGGTGCATATATATATCTAATAAAGCCTAATCCCCTGCAGGCTCTTTGACTTCACAGGTAACCGATGGAGCAGAGGCCAGGTCCTGCCCGCCTCCCCCGGCCCAGGCCCATCATGAGAAACTGCGATGAGTCAGAGGTAGGGCCTGAAAGGGAAGAAATTGGATGAGCCTAGAAGAAGAAAAAAAGTAACATGCATGTGTGTGTGCAAATGCACACATATGTGCACCAGTGTGACAGAGGAGAGAGATGACAGAAGCACGTGTGTGTGACAGGGTGGGAGAGAGATGACAGATCAGAGTCTGTGGAAGGAAAGGCGGAAGGGAAGGGAAAAGGAGGTAAAGAACGAGACTAGAGGTTGGGAACAGGTCCACAAACCCAGCATTGAGTGTACGTAACATTCGTTTCTTGTGCCCAGTCTCTTCCTAAAATATTCGTAGACTTATTAAAATGGAGCTTGAAAAAAACCTTGAGAAATCGCAAATTTGATCCTCATTTTACATATACAAAAACGGAGGCACGGAAGCTCAATCTTGGAGTTACGGAATTTGGACGTAAAGTTAGGATTTGAACCTGGACCTCTTGGCTTTCTCATCTGCGCCCTGGGAGCCTCACACAAAATCGCTGTGGTTTGGTCTTGTGCGTTTGTCTTCATAACAGCACGTTTAGTGCTTACCATGCTGTGACTGACGCCCCAATACTGTACTTTGCTTGACTACCTCATTTAGTCTCCGCAACCACTGGAGAGGTAGGTCGCGTCACTGCCTGCATCTCGGAGTTGAAGCAAAGGCAGAGAAGGGTCAAGAGAATCACATGAGTTGGCACAGCTGGCAAACGGTAGAGCTGGGATAGAAACTTAGTGATTATCTGTAACCACTTTGCTAAGCCACCTCTGAGTAACAAATGAACACTTATTTTCATCATAAGGCAGAGGGACCATAGACCATTCTCCTTCTGGTTGCCAAAGCCCCTGAGCTACGGAAGCAAAGTAGCTTTCCCCACCACCCTATTGCTCATTTGCTCCCTGCCTACATTGTAGACATTTTCACCTTAATGAAATGTTCAACTTATAGTGGGATTATGGTGATGTAACCCCATCAAAAGGTTAGGGCAGCTGTACAGGGAATTTCAAGGGACTTCCTAGGATGGGAAAAACTTCCTGGAAAAGAATTCCCAGCTCCACAGCATATTTTCCATTTCTTCCCGGCCGGGTGAACTTTTATTTACAGCCCTGCACCAACAGGCCATCAGGAGGCATGCCATGCTCGGAAGGGCCAGATTTTATTAAGCGTGTCTCAAACCTTTCACGTGCATTACCCCCTGCAAACCTCACAGCCACCCCGTGCCGTAAGTGCAGTCATTACCTACATTTTACAGATGAGGGGATGGAAGCTGGAAATGTTAAACAGCTTACCGCAGACACCCGGCCAGCAAGAGATGGGGTGAAGGCTGGACCCCAGGCAGCCTGACAATGGAGCCCACCATACTTGAGAACACTGTGCCATCCTGCCACCTGTGTGGTTTTTAGAAACTGGCTCCCAGACAGCAGGCACTTAGGAGGGCTGGCCAGTCCAGTCCTCACCTGGGAATGAGATTGAAACTGGATTACAGCAATAAGGAAGGGTCCACCGGCTGCCTATTGGGTTAGGAAACCTGGGATTTAGCACCTATCGCAGGGAGCTGTGAAATCTGTATGTGTGTTAATAACACTTGTTCCTAAAGGTTTCTGGGGACTGTAGAGTGCTTATTCCAGCAAACTGAACATGCTTAAGGTGCAGACCATTAGCAGAGCTCCAGCTTCACGTGTATATACCCCCATCAGCAGAGAGAATGTGTTCATTTCTGAACAGTGTCTAACGTCTTGCGGCTCCAGGGTAAATACGAAATATACAAACTCTACTGTGGAGTCTCAGTCCTAGAGAGCCTCCCTCCCCGTCTTTTCTCCCCCCACCCTGCCTCACCTCTCTCCCTTCTCCCTCTTTCTCTTTTCTCTGCCCTCCGCTTCCTCTGCTGCTTCTCTCTCATTGTGAGCTGCCGGAGAATCCTGCAAAGGTCCCAACAGCACTTTAACAGAAAATTGGCATCTTGAGATTTTAGGACCAATTCCAGGACTGAACTCAGGGACCCAAGACTGTCAGAGCTCAAGGACGTGCTGACCATACACGAACATGTCCTGATTTTTTCTGCATCTTTTTGGCTTACCAGGAAAGAGTCAGTTATTGGGAGGTGGGCAAGGCCTCGAGCTTGAGGATAGAGTGATCAACTTATGTTCTTCCATGCAAGTGATTTCACGTGTCTGCCAGAGATGAGATCTGGGACAGAGTGAGGTATGGAGCTGACTCATCCCAGCTCACAGCTTTCCAGTGAGGGAAACTGCTTGTCTTGAGGCCCAGCTGTCTCAACCTGGCACCTGCAGCCTGGAGTTGCTACCCCAGCCATAATGAACCCAGAAGCAGCAGAAGCACCTGCCCTCCCCCACCGTGCCCCTCCCCCACCACCTGGGCACCTGCAGCCCTCTGCAGTAACCCCCTACAACCCATCCAGCCTCCACCCGGGCTGCAGTTGAAGAAATCTGGGAGCTATTTTGAAATTTCCCTTTTTAAAAAAAAAGTCCAAACTGATTAGTTGATAATTACATGTTGGAACATCTGCTCTGATTTGTTTTATTCTTTCTATTTTGGAAAATTGGAATACACTGAAGTTTTGCCTTCTGGAATTGCCGGCCTGGCTCCTGGAGCGTGAGCAGACCTCCTGCTCAGCAGCACCTGGCTCGGCCCACAGCCCAGCTCCTGGGGAAGAGCACAGCTCCCCTGGCTGCTGTGGTGATAGTTTCATAACTCCCTACCCCAACCCTGACCTATCAAGGGTTATAACACCTCCCCCTCCATTGTGGCCTTAGGAGACTCCATTTGCCCACCTGAGAGGTAGAGAGGTGCACAGACCCCACAGAGCCTGCAGCTAGATTTTGTAGAGGGGTGAGGGTAGCAAAGCCCAGAGTGGGGCACCCACCAGCCCCCAATGCAGCTGGTTTCTTTCTGGGAGTGCCCAAATGCTCCCTACCTCCTGGAGAAGAGGCCAGGCCCATGCTGCCCAATACCCAATATAGCCTTGCTATTATTAGAAGAAAGCTGGGGCTTGCTCAGATAAGCTCATGATGGGAACTGGTATCTAACACCAGTCCCACCACACTCACTGCCATTCTGAGGGGAGTGACTGCTCAGAGGCTGGAGGTGTCCCTGGTGGAGACTCAGCAGGATGGAGAACTCACATGCCCATCATCACTTTTGCTTCAGTTAGCACTTCCAGAATGCTTGGCGTGAGAGGGGCGGCACAGGTCCGGATGAGAATCTGACACAGACTTTGTCCTCATTACTGCCCTTCTCTGGTCCTTTCTCCCTGCTGCAGTCATAATGACCCTTAACATCTAATGTGGTATGTCACACACTTAGTTTTATTTCTTTATTTACTTATTTATTTTATTGTTGGGGAATTATTGAGGAGACAACGAGCTGGGTTATACTGCTTGCGTTTGCTGGGTGAAGTCCCTCTCTTAACAGTGTCCCACTCCCAAGAGGTGTGTCCCACACTTAATTTTAAACCATCAATGGATCCTTGTTTCCTGTATGATGAAGTCCAAACAATGTCTTCAAGTTGACACGCAGAGCTCTCGTAGGTCTGAGCCCCGCTTCCCCCGCAGCCTTGGTCTCCATCCCTGCCCAGCCCCATGCTCCAGCCACGTGGCCTCACTTGCAGTCCTCTGGACCTTCCCTGTCCCTTCCGGCCTGTCTCACCTTCACACATGTCTCCTTTGCCTCATTACTCTTCTGTCCTCTTCCCTCAGCCCTTCGCCTGAATTCTTCAGTCTCCACCTGGATGGGAATTTCTCCAGCAATCCTTCCCTGATCCTCCCAAGCTTCTACAGAGTTAGGTGACCTGCCTATGCGCTCCCCATGGCATGCTTCGTACTTCATTGACTCTGCCTGCTTACTTACCCATCCTCGTGCCCAGATCAGAAGCTGACAGAGAGCAGAGATCATGGTTTGCCTATTGCCCTATGTCAGGCAACTAACTCTGTGGTTAGAGACATATGGTCGTGCTCTATAACTATGATCAGCTCTCCACGCCTGCAGCTTCTGCATCCACCGATTCAAACGACTGAATTGAAAATATTCAGAGAAGACAACAATAATAAAAATGCAACAATTAAGAAAACGAATATTTAAAAATACAGTGTGACAACTATGGCCATGGCATTTACATTATATTACATTATATGAGGTATTAGGTATAATCTTTAGGAAACTTAAAGATGATTTAAAGTATATGGGAGGATATGTGGAGGTTATATGCAAATACTAAATGATCTTTTGTCAGTGACTTGAGCATCTGCAGATTTGGGGGGTGGGGGGGTGATCCTAGGACCACTCTCCTGTGTAAACCAAGAGACTAATCACTGAAAAAGTAAAAAACTGAGTAAATAAATGAACAGAGAAAGAAATGGTCAACTTATTAGGGAGGTATTTTCACAAATAATACAATATTGAGAAGAATCATGGTGCTATCAGACAGGACAGGTTATACTATGCTGCAGTAATAAGGAGTTCCGAAATCTCAGTGGCTCATAAAACCCAAAGGTTTATTTCTTGTTCCCGTTATATTTCCATCACAGGCCAGCGTGGCTATTCTGGAAAGGTAGCTCACCATTTAAGAACTCCAGCCTAAGGGAGGCTCCAACTCTACGCCTGCCCCGATTGCTGAGGCAGGAAAATGAGAACACAGTAAATCTTGCACTGGCTCTTAAGTTTTCAACTCTGAAGTGACACAAATGATTTCTGCTCTTATTTTATTGTCCTAAGCAAGTCCTATGACCGGACTGAACTTCCAAGGGGTCAGGAAAGTATAATCTGCCCACCATATGTCCAGAAGAAGCACTGGAACTGTTTGGTGATTAACGCCTTTCACAGGAAATCTGGGAAGAGAAAGTCCACTTCCACAGATCTGGCAAGGATGTCAGAACAAGGTGACATTTGATCTGGGGCTTGAAGGATGAAAGGATTTAGACCACATGGTTCAGTTGCTTTCTCTGTTTTCATCTGCTACTCCTGTAACTGACAAATTTCCCAGGCTCTCTGTTTCAAACATTACTGAGATGAGTAAGACCCGGTTGCATCTCTCAGGGAGTCTGTGGACTAGTAGGAAGGAAGTCCAAACAATCCTGAATGTGTCCAAACATTCATAAAACAGGCATGAATGTGACTGTGCACAATGAAAGGAAAATGAAGAGGAGAAATCTATTCCATGTGGAGGCATCGAGTTGCCCTTCTTGGAGATGGGTTAGAACTTCCAGAGAAGGACTGGGGAGAACAGTGGGGAGGGGCTTTAGGTAGAAGAATCAACATGGACAAGACCATGGAAGTGTGTACAGCAAACTAGCTGGCGGAGATGTCCTCCTGGCTAGCCGGGGTCTGGATGCCAGAGCAGCAGGGCAGGGAGGCAGAGTGAATCCCCCCTGAAATCGAGGTCTTTCAGGAATGGGGGGAGGCAGAAGGAATAGGAAAGGAGAATGGTTTTCTTCTTGCTAAAACCTCTGAAGTCTCAGCCATAGGAGCCACCACCAAAGCTCAGTGGTCCTTTGGAAGGCCTTTAGGAGGCTGCTTCCTGCTCTTCACTTTGTACAAAGAATCTCAAACATTCACGAAGTGTGTGGTCCCCCCATCTATCTGTTCCCCACTTCACCCACAGGGCACAGATTGGATTTGCGATCCTGTAGCTACCTCCTCTTTTTCAATAATGATCAGACAATTCAGGGGGAGGTTTGGAGACACTGGAAGCCCTGGATTCTGAAACGAAGTGTGACACACTCCTGGAGGTGTCCCCCAGCCCCAGGGGGCCTCTGGCGCTCCCCCTCCCCTTTGCTGGGGCCCAGGGGAAAGCAGGGCTGTCCCTGATCACTCTGCTCTGCCTGGACCCACCAGCCACCTTCATCATCCTTGCTCCATTACTCTTTTGACTTGGGCATTTTTGGGATCAATCTAGCATCAAAATAATATTTCAACACAGGCTGTTGTGGTAAGGGCGGCAACGATGAGGAATATGACAATGATTATTATTAGTTTCCATTTTGTCGGATTTTGTTTTGTTTTAGTTCAAATTGCTGTTGCGAAGAACTTATTTCCTGAAGCCAACGTTTCCTGCCTCTCACCCACTTCTCACGTTGACTCATTTATCTTTCCCATTTCCCCGAAGACCTTTTGACACTTTGAAAAGTGTTTTACTTAGATACCATCCCGCTCTCTTACCTTGTGTTTCTTCCATTTCTCCCTTCTCGCTTTTTATTAATAAGTCATAAAGAAAGTGTTTCCAGGCAGACATCACTCACTGAGTAATAAAACCCGGGGCAGAGGACGGAGCAGTGCAGACAAGTAGAGGCTGGGGAGACGGCGGTTCCCTGGCCTCAGAGCGGCAGGGAAGGCTTTCCTCGTGCTGGAGTGAGGTGAACCAATCAAACAAGAACACAGGGCAGCAGGGCTTCATGGGGCCACGGGGCCTCCTTAACACTGGCCGGGAGAACTGGGCCAGCCTTTGAATTCCTGCAATAGCCTTGCATCATTATGTGGATTGAATCTCAGACTCAGGGATGTCAGTGCTGGAAGGCAGCGTGTGAGGCTTCTGCTCCAGTGCCCACCTACGAAGACACTGAGATTAGTGACAGCCTGGACAGAACCCTGGTCAGAATCCAAGGCTAGGGATTTTTGTCACAGATTTTAGGCCTGAAGTGATCCTCCCTGAGAGCCCTCTGCAAGCCCTCTTCTTAAATTTCCCCCTCTCCCACTTTCCTGGGGTGGTCACTCACTCTCGTGGGCCACTGTCCCCAACACTGACAACTCCAGGCCTCCCTTCCCTCCTCAACTCCGGACTCATAGGTGTGCCTAATTAATGGCAAGACATTTCTGCAGAAACGACTCACAGACACCTTGGGTGCTTTCTTTTGTCCCCTAAGAGTTAACACTGTTAGGACTGGCCCAGTAACTAACCTATAAAATCTCAGACTTTGTTTAATTGCTTACTTTCCCCCAGCAACCGCATTCTACTTTGAACTCTCTCTCAAAGCCACCTTTCCACGTGGAGATTCCCTCTGCATTTGGGCCTCCTGTTTCTCCCCTGGCCTGCCAGGCTCTCCGCTTCCAGGTGCTACCCTGACCAAAGCCATCTTTCACACTCTCCCAAAGACATTTTCCTACAACTCAGGCTCCATCATGTCCTTCCTCCGGCTAAACACGCGACAACCCCATGAAGGCAGACAGGGCTGGAGGGAAGAGGCTGGGGAACACAGAAGAAAGTTCCCTAGCACAGGGCTCTGCTCTCGACTAGTGTCTGATGAAGGGATGAATTAGTGATGGGAGGAAAGCTGCACAGTGAAAGGAAAAGATCGTGGACTTTTAAACGTTTTCCAGCACTGCCACTTATGCGTGTCTGTAGACAAACACTGAACTGCTTTAAAATCCAGATTCTTCAAAAAACAAACCAGCTAACAGGGCAGCAGTTAATACTGCTTGACTTAGCTCATAGATTGTCCTGAAGATCAATGGGAGAAGGGCCAAGAAAGAGTTAAAGTATGAAACAACGTATAAAGGGAAACTGATATTATGTCACAATTTTGGCACTGAAGACACTCACGGCCTATTATAATAAAAAGTGTGGTAGAATGGTCTTGGGGGTGGTGCCTGTGGCTCAGTGCGTAGGGCACCAGCCTCATCTACCGAGGGTGGCGGGTTTGAACCCCGCCCCGGCCAAAGTGCAACAAATAATAGCCAGGTGTTGTGGTGGGCATCTATAGTCCCAGCTACTCAGGAGGCTGAGGCAAGAGAATCGCCTAAGCCCAAGAGGTTGTTGTGAGCTGTGACACCACAGCACTCTACTGAGGGCAAAAAAGTGAGACTCTGTCTCTTAAAAAAAAAAAAAAAAAAGTACGATCTCGGGCAAGTCACTTCTCCCCTCTAGACTGAGGCTTCCCATCTATAGAACGACAGCGTGGGACCCACATCTCTGATGTTCCTTGCAATGCTGAATTCTTGGGATTTTATGTTAGGATCCAAGTCTCCAGGTGTCCTAGAGAGGACTTATTCCCTGATGCAATCTGCTGTCAAGAACGGCTTCCCTGCTCCCATCTCTGGATTTAGTCTCACTACCCAGATGTCTGCTAATAAAGAATAAGAGCTCAGATTTAAATCTGATTCTTTCCTTCTCTCTGCCACATATTACACCAGTTTTGATCAACAAACCTAGGTGGCTCACTTTAAAAAAAATATATAAGATGGGAAAAAATATAATTAAGGAGCAAATTGGACCACATTATGCAAAATGCCTTAATTATCCCCCAAGGCTGGCTTGGGTACACATGCATCAAAGGGCCCAGCAACCCCAGATCAAAGCTTGGAGCTGGGTGCTGTGGCCAACTCCTCACTTGTTTCCACAGTGGTTGTGTTCAAAGGAATAAAAGCTCTGCGTTCACAGCCTAGAAAGACTCTGGAAACCTCCAGCCTGACTGCCTAGGCCTCCCCCAGAGACCTCCCAGGGAACAGAAAGTAAATTTTAGCAGGAAAAGACCTCAGGGAAATTAGGGTTTCTCCCTTCCCTATAAAGGGTTTGGGCCTAGGAGATTTGACATGGAGAATAGGAATACAAACTGGGGTTACCCTGACAACTCTGAAATTAGGGCTATAAACCCCACACAATTAGAGAAATAAAACAAATCAAGTACATAAATGGAAATAATTCACACTGCCATATTGTGTGATGGCCTAGGAGACTACAAGTTACAAAAATTTGTGATCATCGAATTGTATTTGTGAGAACGGCACCCACTTCCTACTGACAAATCTCCAGTGACTCCCACTGTTTAGAGAAAGACATCTGGACCCTTCATTCTGGGCTTGGAAGGCCCCTCACAATTTGCCCATCGCAGACCTTTTCTTGTCTACGGTCCTGCATCCCAGAAAAACCACTCCCTTCACACACTTTGTTGACTGCCGGTGCCCTCAGAAATCCCTGGGTTATTCACACTTGATTTTCCTGTGACCCTACTCCCTTCTATGTTCACTTTTCCATCAGTCAAAATCCTCCCTGTCCGTAGCTGACTCAGTTTGTGTTTCTCTCATAGAGCTCATCCATTCACGCAGCACATGCTTGGGAGAGGGCGATTCTATTATGAACAAGACCCGATTCAAGGCCTTGGGACACAAAAAAGAGCGAGAGTTTTCCCTATAGTGGAGGAGTTTAGTACAGGAGACAGACATTCAAATAGGCATCTTGACGTGTGAAAAAATGCTAAAGCCAGTCCTGTCTAAAAGCACACGGTCAGACAATTAAATTCACCAACTTGTCCTAGAAAAAGTGCTCCATGCCTGATTGCTGACTATCAACACAGTCACCTTTGAAGTACTCCCCTTGCGAGGCCCTGCCAATTTTGGAACTCTTTTTCTGGAGTTGGCCAGAAAATGGCCATGAAAGCTGTCATTGTTTACCCTGGATGTCCTGAGTGTGAATGTCATCAGAATGTCTTCTTTTCAATCTTTCCTTTATCTTCAGGTAAAGAAAAAAGTCATTGGGGACCAGATCAGTTGAGCAGGGAGGCAGTCCCAACACAGCCATCGGTTTACTGGCTAAAAACTCCCTCGCTAACCTTGTCATGGTGACACACCTTTCTCATGCCAAGGTGTTCAGGTAAGATTTTCCTGCTTCTCTATCAATGTTTATTTGGTCTGCTGTGCTACTCAAAGTCAGTCAATGATTCTGATGCACAATTTGTTAATTTTTTGCAAAGTTTTCTCAGTTCTGCTCATTACTAGCCTAGTTGACTTCTCTTCATCAGTGATACTTTCTCTCCCCTTAGAAAAACCCACTTAATCCATCTGTAGACTGCTGTTTTCTTCATAACATTGTACACCATAAATGTGAACTAACATGTCCCTGATTTCACTCTACTCTTGACAGGTTTAACAAGAAATTCATGAATTTTGTTCATTGCTCTAATTTAAGCTCTGACATTCTTAAGATGGCATAGAAAAACACCTAACAACAATAATAAACACTCATCAAGACACTGCCACTCATGAATACAAATGCAGCTGTGAAACACTGATATACCAAGGTTATGAAACCTTACCAAGCTGTTTGTATGGTGCTGCCAATGTAAGCACATGGTGGCAAGTTCATGAACTTAATTGTCAGATGTCGTGTACAAGCCACAAATGTAATTAAAAAAATTTTTAGTAATGACTTCTTAAAAATGTAAAAAATAAACTAAATAAAATAATAAGATAATCTAAAATGTTATCACTTCAACATGCAGCACTAGATGTACTTTAAGTACACAAGAGCCACATGGACTAGTGGCTACCATGATAGATGCATTGCATATTGCAAAGAAGTAAGACATTTCATCTAGGCTAGGGAGTTGGGAGAGCTTCACAGGGACTCGAAGGATGAGTGGGGCTCATTTGGTGGAGAAAGGAAGAGGTGCTTTCCAATCAAAAAGAAGAGACCAGCTGGGTGTGGTTGCTCACATCTGTAATCCTAGCACTGTGGGAGGCAAAGACAGGTGGACTGCCTGAGCTCACAGGTTAGAGACCAGCCTAAGCCAGAGCATGACTCCCATCCCTAGAAAATAACTGGGCTTTGTGATGGGTGCCTGTAGTTCCAGATACCTGGGAGGCTGAAGCAAGAGAATTGCTTGAGCCCAAGAGTTTGATGTTGCTGTGAGCTGTGACACCATGGCACTCTACCAGGGATAAAAAAGTGAGATTCTGTCTCAAAAAAAAAAAGGAAGAGTCCATGGAAAGGCGCAGAGGAAGAAAAAATAGGGCTTGTCCATAGGCACATAAGGAGGTGCAAGGTAGGATACACTGCACAGAGTGGCTAGAGGTGGGCTTGGAAAGGAGGCCTTGTGTGTCCTCCTGTGGAATGAGAAGAACTCATGCAATCTGCTCTCTTTTGGGAAGAGGATGTTGGCAACTGGGTTGCAAATGGGCTGGAGTTGGGAAGGATTCCAGGTGCTATTTGCGAAACTGTGAAGAAACTACTGATGCTCACCAAGATCCTGCCTTGCCACACTGACCAAGCTACCTTTCCCAGTCCCCTCATATCCCATGCTTTAGGTTAGGAGTTAGAAGAGAATTTGAGAAAGTCCTAAGAGTTCTTAACCACCTTCTCCCATATCTGATGCACTGTCACCCATTCATATTCCACTGGAATTGAGATAGTCAGGGAACTGGAAAAAAAAAAAAAATAAGTTAAGGTAAGAACAGAATGCAGAAAAGGACTCAGAGGTCTGAGAAGAGCTTAGATGCCTCAGCTTACTCTACTCTTGACAGGTTTAACAAGAAATTCATGAATTTTGTTCAAGAGTAGAGTAAGCTGAGGCATCTGGATGTCCACATGGAAGGGAGTGCCACCCTCCCCACTGCTTGCTCACCAGTGTGGACAGTGACAATGAAGGAGAAATATATTGGAGCCAATAGTTCCTGAGAGGTGGGGAGTTGGTTGTTACAGCAACTAGCAGTAGAGAGGCTGTTGCTCTCATCTCAGCCCACTATTTGTTTATGGCTATTTGATATATATATGTGTGTGTGTGTGCTTGTCATATGGCTTCTCTTAGATTTTAGGGTTTTAGAAGACAAGGAACTTTGGAGTGTGTCTGACTTAGCCTTCTGTCTTTCTCCTCCCAAGGGCAATGTTTTGCTTTTTAGAAAATAGATAATTCATTCGATTATCAATTAATTTATAATGATTATTATCACATGCGTAAAAGTCTGACAATTAAATTTGAGAACTCATCCTAGAAAAAGTGCTACATGCCTCATTGCTGACCATTGCTACTGTCACCTTTGATGTATCCTCCTTGGGAAGCTGTGCACCGATGCCAGCACCTAGTCCACCCTTCAAAGCAAACTTGGAATGCTTTACGGAATGGCAATCAGAGCTGTTGTTACAAGAAGGCCTGACAATTATGTTTGCCAACTTTCCACTGTGCACATGCACTGGCAGCACTGTACAAACAACTCAGTGAAGTTTTATAACCTTGGTATATCAGCATCTCAGCTGTGTTCATGCTGACATGTAGCAATGTCTTGCTGAGTGGAGTTCATTTTTCTTGTTGTGTGTTTTTGCATGTGATATGACACTAGCCCTCATGGCGATTTCAGAAAAATGATTCCAAAATTGCTTTGAAGGTTGGAATAGGCACAGCAGTTCAGAGCTTCCCAAGGAGAGTACTTAGAAGGTGATTGTAGTGATGTTCAGCAATGAAGGAGCACAAGTGTTCTAGGACAAATTCACAAACTTAATTGTCATGCCCCATACATCTCAAAATATACCCACACTATGTCTGCTTCCCACCACTTCCCCTGCCAAATACCTGATCCAAACCACCATCACCTCTGGCCTTGATTATTGGTAGAGCCTACTAATTTTTATTTCTGTTTCTGCCCTTAATTTCCATGGCCTGTTTTCAATATAGCAGCCTGAGAGGTTTGGAAAAAAGGAAATTAGTGTCACTCCTCTCCTTAAACTTCACAGCTCCCATCTCACTCAGAGTGAAAGCCATGGTTTTTATCACTGTCAGCAGTGGCAGACAAGGCTGAATGTGCTCTGCCCTCAGTCCCATTATGATGTCATCTCCTGTTTATTCCCTCGCATCTATAACATGTTGCTATTTTTCAAACATGACAGGCATTTCCTACCCCAGGACCTTTGTGTCTGCTGTTGCCTCTGCCCTGAAATGCTCCTCAGATGGCTCACCCCCTCCTAGGCCTCAGATCTTTCTCAAATTTCACCTTCATACAGCTCTCCTGGGCCATCTTATCTAACCCAACACACTACACTGATTTTTCCTCTCTTCTGTTTTATTTTTCTCCTTACTGCTTATCACTAACACATAATATATTACATGTCTTATTTCTTTCTTTCTCATCTAGTAGAATTTAATATCCAAGAGGCAAAGGTTTTTCTTTGTTGTAGGCACAGCTATGTCCCCAGCACCATGTACTTGTACATAGTAGGCAATTGATAGATATTAGTAAAATTAATAAATAATGAGAGAATAGGGATAGGCAGGCACGAGGTGTCAAGAGAGCTGTGGGCAAGAGCATCTACACCTGTGTGTGTGTGTCTGTGTGTGTGTGCAGAGGGGACACAGGCTTCCTGGCAGGTGAAACATCGAACTGAGACTTAGGAGTTACATTGTCTAGGAGAAGCAGAGGTAGCAGGTAAAGTGTGATAAGCACAAAAGACAAGAACATCAAGACTAGGAGAGAGGAAAGACATGGAACGGCTGCAGCTTGGTTTGCAAGGCGCAAGGTGCAGAGGGCTGGGAGATGAGGTTGAAGAGGTAGGCAGGGGCTAGATCGCAGGAAGCTTCAGCAGGTCAGGCCACAGCAGGTGGTGACTGGAAATGATGCCAGGTGAGGCTCGATCTGGTTTTCAAGGTCACTGTTGCACTTGTACAGAGAACACAGGCAGGAAAGGAAGAGCAGAGACACAGACATCAGTTGGGCAGGTTATTGTGGGAGGCCAGGAGGAGGCAGTGTGGGCCTGTATTGAGGTGCTGGTCATGGAAATGGGGAGAAAATGGAAGAATTGCGGGAAAGATAAAATGGGCAAGATTTGACAATTGTCTGTTGCGGGAGAAGGTTGCATGTCTTCTTTCAATGTTGTTGGAGGGGCTGGTCCTGCTCAGTGAGATTGCAAACACAGACATAGGGGTGGGTTTGAGAAGAAAAGTTACACCTGGAACATACCCACAGAGATAGCCAGGATGTGCTTGAACATATCAGCATGAAACCCGGGCCAATGACCTTGACGGGAGAAATAGATTTGGGAGTCAGCAGCAGATACATGATACAGAAGATAATGTGAGTCAAATGCATGAAACAGTCACCCCAGGCAGCCTGTGACAGCGTGGGCAGTGAGTGAGGAAGACAAGTAGAATAATAGTTTAGAGGAATTTATGTCACCCTGAGGGACACGGGGACACAGTGTTGAATGGGACATCCCGAAGGCAAAGGCGAGATGGACGGTGGGGGCAGGAAAGCAAGCACTAGCAGAAAGGTCAAAATCTACAAATGAGTAATCTGGTGCAAAACACGAGTTGGGAAGAGTGGTTTCATTCTTGGACCATAAACAGCAAGTGGGGTAAGTAGGGTGAAGCCTGAGGGAGGACACGGCAGCCTGAAAGAGCCACCCCAAACACCGACATTCATATGCTCTTCTGCCACAGAACCTCTTCTCACATGTTACAGAAGACTAACCATGGAAACAAATTTGCTTTGACTGAAGCTGATTCTGCCCCTGACTCAACACCTGGGTCCTAGCTTTCCTCTCCTTCACTGAAAGTTCCTGAAACACAGGGAGATTGGAAACTCATCAGTGGGAACCTCACAGAACACACCCCGCACGCAGTGGGAATCTGGGCACCCCAGCCTCAGTTCCACCTCTATGTCGTGACGTGGGCAACTGGCTTTGTCTCCTCTGTGGGCATAAAAGACGAGGAGGTAGGACAAAATGATATCTGCACTAACACTCTGCAGGGATGCAAAGGGCGTAAAAACAACCAAACATTGTCCTGGGGTCCTTTCCTCCCCCAGTGCTATATATCCCTCTTCTGCTCTTGAAGTTTTAGAATATGCTCTCTGCCTTTAAAGCACCTCCCCTAACATCTTATTACCTCTAACAATAACATTTTTACCAGCCTGGTTATATTTTTGCCTTCCCTGTGCAACGACTATATTTTCCAAGAAAACAAGCTCCTTCAAAATGCACTGCCCTCTGCCAAGCAGGGGAGTGCCACATTATCTGTGGTGGGTGCCAGCGTTTAGAAGGAAATGATTTTCTTTCATCTGTCCAAGTAAATCTTTCCCCAGCACTTGTAAGGCTGATTGCTGCCAATTTCCAGCTGGAGAAACACAGTCATTTGGAGGGGGGAGACGTTAGTAACTAGAAGATACTTAGAACATTTAAAATGGGGACTTTTGCTTTATTTATTTGCTCCACATTGTGTATTTTTACACAATGTTTTTATCAGTGTTTGTTTGCACTTCTGTTTGGAAGGAGGGAAGTGGAGTGTGTGTGTGTGTTTAATGTTTAATGTTTAGGTAATAAATGTGTAACCTGCACAGTATATGTGTATACATGGTGATGTATATTTATTTATGTGCTTAGTGTATGCATACATATATAGTATATATATAATACATATGCAGCTTTTGTGCTTGTGGGGGGGGGGGAGAGGGAGAGGGAGAGAGAGAGAGAGAGAGAGAGAGAGAGCCCTCCCTTTGAGCCCACGGCCTTTTGTGGCTATCCGGACTTGAAAGGAAGCAGAGCAGGCATGTGCCAGGCCCCCATCCTGGCCCATGTGCTGATCCTCCCTATCATATGCGCCAGGCACTGCCACGTTTACCTCTTGCAACTCAAGCACAGGAGAAGGAGAAAAAAGAAATAAAATAAAACACTTCTACCAAAGAGCGTAGCCACAGGAATTGCGAGACTAAGAGCAAATAATGATTTCCTCCTCTGCTTTTTAAGTAAATACTGCTGCACAATGAGCTATGGGCAGGACAGGTGCAAAATAATAGACTCTTTTTCTGGTCTCCCCAGCCCCCACGGGGCCACTGCTAACTGCATCAGGTACTCAATTTTCTTTTCTTATTTAAAAATATGTTTGTGGATTCCTGGGGGCCCAGGGAGGAGGGGTGAGTCCTGTTCTAGAATCACCAAGAGGACGGCTTAATTTGTGTTTTTGCTTTATTAATGGAAAGCTACCTGTCGGTTGCAGGATTTGTCTACCTGGGGAGGCTTTTAATGTGTCTGTCTGATGCAGTGGGGCTTGGGAGGAAAAAAAAAAACCTGCTCTAATCAGCAGGCTGAGTCTTATAGGGAGAGCAGCACATCCAGGAGGAGCAGCTCCCACTGGCAGAAAGGGAATTGAGTTCTGACTGGGATTTGGGGAAAGTCTGGGGACCTCTCCAGACCTCACTTTCTTCTTCCATAAGAAAGGGAGGATAGTGCAGATCTTATCTATTTCAAAGTGCCAATGATGAGGTTATTTTAAACTCACGGTAGTCTTGAAGTACCTTAGTGCCTCGAGAAGGTGAAAAGGCACAGTAATAAGAAAAATGCGAGGTGTTATTCTTAATCATGTTTTTATTCAATTGGCTATAATTAATCCTTTCTCATTCTCCGTTCTGAAAGCAGTTTGTCACTTCAGATAAAGTCAGACAGAATCGCAGAAGCACCTGGCTGGAGAGGACCCGAGAGCTCGTCTCATTCAGACGCTCACTTCCAGACTGAACAACTCCATGAGGGATTCAGGGCTTTGTATCACACACATCCTCACAAGTAGCTCTCATTATCAAAGGAAAAAGGTCTAGAGAGAAAATCTGGAGCCTCAAGCAAACAATTCTGAAAATATTTTATTATCTCTGTTAATTGCAATGCATATAGATCCCCTCCCATTTGCCCACCCCTTGTCCTCCTACAAAATAGGAGCTGTTTGTACAATCTGCAGGATGGACGCAAAGTGCTCCCTTACTCTGTGACCGGCCGCCTCTCCTTGGTCTTTGGCAGATAGAAGAGCTGCAGGACCAAACCTCAGGGAAAGGAGGAAGGCAGGTCTGCCATGGGGTGGGGGGAAGGGTCTTTAAATGTAAAAGGTTTTAAGATTTGAGCATGAATGTAGATCTTTTTTTTTTATTCTTTACGTAGCTATAGATCAATTTCAGAAAAGTTTGAGGGGCTAGAGAAGCCTTTCCCTACCTGTGAGTTGAACGCTTTCTGACCTGCCTCTTGGAGCCTGTCCCTAGGGTAGCCCCAGCTGTCCAAGAACAGCTTCCCTCACACTGGCTCTCCACTGCCCTCATTGCCACCACTGTACTAGCTGGGCAGGGCTGTCAGGCTGGAAGAGGTGCTGAGACAAGGCGGGCCCTAAGGCTTGGAGACCAAAGTCTGTGGTGGAGCCAGACCTTGGTCTGGGGGGAGATATGGTATACCCAGCATCTGGGCACCCCTACTTCTGGATCCCCAGGTTGCCTTGGGCTGATGCTTTGTTTTCTCTGAGTGATTCCTACAGAAAGAGGACCGACATTACTCAGAAATTCAGATTCATACTTGTCACTTGATAAACTTTGCTCAGTTTTCTCCTACCACTGTCCTTCCTGGCTTCTATGTGAATAATATATTAATTCATTAGCATTCATTAAAAACTCTGTCCAATTTAGTTGAGCAAATTAGCAGAAACTATGGCTTTTAGTTCGAAGGCCAGGGACATTTTGATGAAAAAAAGGGGAAGGGTTCAGGGACATGAGCATGGCTGAGTACACTACCCATGGGGGTCAGGCCCTGTGGACACTGTGGTCAGGGGCCCTGATCACCTGGGGCAGCAACAGGACAGTGGATACTGGTGGGAATGGGGATGTGCATCCCTAAGGCACCCGTCCATCTGTGTGATGGACACAGGCACAGTCCACTGAAGACAAGCTTTGTCCGCCTCACTGTTTTGTGGCTTTTCCAATAGCCTGAGTTACTGGGGACAGAATTTCAGTATATACCGACAGTAAGAGTACCTACTTCGTGCCAGAAATTTTGATTTCATTGTGATTCTGTAATGTCCTAGTTATGTGACTTCGAGTTTGTTATATAATTACCAATCATTTATCTGAGAAATAAGATAATAGAATAGCTACCTTGTAAGGTTTTTCTGATGATGCAATAAATAGAAAGTTGAGTGGTTAGCAAATATTAGATATTGTGTTAATTCAAACTGCTATAATAGGATATTATAGCTATGTAAAGAATTTTTAAAAAGACTTGAATAGATCTACATAGACTGGGAGGCTCAAACAACAGACATTAATTTCTCATGATTCAGGAGGTTGGGAAGTCCAAGATCAGGGTTGAGTTCTGGTAACGGCTCTCTTCCTGACTTACAGGCAACCTTCCTCTTGGTGTGTCCTTACATGGGGGAGATCAGAGAAAAAGTCAGCAAGCCCCTCTAGTCTTCCTTCTTATAAAGGCGCTGATCTCGTATGATAATTACTTCAAAAAGGCCCCACTTCCACAGACCATCACATTGGGGATTAGACTTCAACAAAAAATTTTTTTTTGGGGGGGATACACACAGTCAATCCATGGCAGACGTTGTTATTATCTCTCTCCCCTCTCCTCATCTAAAAGACTCTTTGCCTCTAGTCATGCTATTAAAGACCACACTTTAGAGCAGTCTCCTCCATACAGCCTGGTCTTCTAACGCAGTTCTTGACATCAACTGCACCTCCAGAGAAGAATTTTAAAGGATGCCTTTAGCATCAAGAAAATGCTAAGCATCCCCTTAGAAATGTGGGTAAAAGGCACAAAGATCTAATTTACAAAAGAAGAAACACTGTATTCAATAAACCAAAAACATACACACAAAACAAACATCAGCCGTGATGGTAATTAAAATGCAAATAAAAACAATTGAATTATAATTTATCTTTCAAAATAAAAAGATTTAAGATAGGAAGAGGTGAGTGTTGTCAAGAGTGTGGAGGGGGCAAGATACTCACACGCTTGATGGGACCATGAATGGGTAGACCTTTCCTAGAGAGCAGGTAATAGCATAAACAATGGCACACTCTCTGTACTAACTAGACCTGTTAATGGAATAAACAAAAACCGCAGAGATAGAGCCAAATAAATTTAGGAATTTAGTATATGATGAAATGACATTTTAAATTAATGAAGTAAAGATGAAATGTGAATGAATATAGTTGGGACAACAGGATAGCCGTCTGATAAAAAATATTAAGTTGGATTTCTACCTTATTTTTTATGCCAAAATAAATTTCAGGTGGATCCAATGTACAAATGTGAAAAAGGAGTCCATAAAAGTACTATGAAAAAGACATGGGAACAATCATTTAATTTTTCAGAGTGAGCAAGGGCTTTCTATTAAAATATCTTAAGATTTGTTTCCATAAACATATATATTAGGTGGTAAAAGACAAAAAAAATGTGTATGAAGTACAGCTCACATTTATGATAACTGTGACTAATATTTCAGACTTATCTGCCAACTTTGGATTTGCAGGTAAAGATGTTTCAGTGGGTGGCTTTGATTGCCTTGTATGTTATGAAATGCCTTCCACAGAGAAACATGCCAAATACAGTCAGATTATGATCCAACAGTGCAAAATCTGGCTTATACCCTGGATGCAAAGAGACTTCTACTTTGCCCTTTCCCTGAATTTTATGCTTCCGAATATGTGGGCGATATAAAGGAGAAGCAAAAATCTGAACAATTTTTCTCAATTCTTTCCACAACTCCTCTGAAAGCATGCCATTTTAAACTGTTTTGGAAGGGCAAGACTGTTAATATATTGTATGTTATGAAACACCTCCAGTAGCATTTGGAGAAGCACTCAGTAATCAAATACATTGCTGCTTTTGTAGTATGCAAGTGAATATTCATAGCAAGCATGATAGATAAAACTGTATGTTAGTCTAGTAAAGTTTTACACCAAATGAGTTTTAGCATTGAATTGGTGAAAACACTTAGTTTTTAGTGTGTTGTGAATAAGACAGTGGGGGCTTGTATGTAAACAATAACTACAGATTGATAAAGAAGAACAATGATCTATTAGGAAATGGGCAATGTTATAAACAGTTCACAGGAAAAGAAATACAAACAAATGGCTCTTGGATAAGTGAAAAGGTTGTCAGTCTCATTCCTAAGAAGAGAAAAGCAAAATAAAGCTACAAGATTCAATTTTTCTGTCAGATGGATAAACATCTGAATGTTTGATAAAACATTGGAGCTGAGAGTGTGAGAAAACCCATGCTCTTATATGTTCCTGGTAGACACATATTGTTGTGCAACTTCTTAAAGGGAGCTATTTTAAAAAATCGATAAAAATTAAGTTAAATATTCAATTTCACATCTATGAGTTCATTGTTAATGTGCCCTGTGATAGGTTAAATACATCGGGCTGTAATACATACGTAACATACAATACAATATTGTGTAATACCTAAAAAGAATGTGATAAATTTTTATGAACTGATACAAAACAATGCCTAAGTTATACTGTTGAGAAAACAAATAACAAACAAACCAGGGTGGGTGAATTGGGTTTATTAAGTGACAACTTATGGGAAAGAAAAGGAAATTTTGACAAAACTGCCATTTTTATAGGTCAAAATAGTAATGTATATTAAACAAAATAATAAACAATTTTCTGGGTAGGAAAATTGAGTGGCTGGGATGAGAGGGGCATTCAAGACATAAATATGTATATGTATATAGATGTTATAAAATATTTACAAAACATTACCTACATGTTGGCCACCTCTTTATATTATAAAAATATAAATTATTTTTATATTTTATAGAAATTATCTTATAAATAAAAGTACTTTTAGCTACAATTTCCCATTGTCCCTATGTATGGTGACTTTAGGGCAGGGGTCCTCAAACTATGGCCCATGGGC
This sequence comes from Loris lydekkerianus, assembly GCA_963574355.1. Taxonomy (NCBI): domain Eukaryota; kingdom Metazoa; phylum Chordata; class Mammalia; order Primates; family Lorisidae; genus Loris; species Loris lydekkerianus. Next base: position 48,448 of record CAUYPK010050970.1, read on the forward strand.
CACATGTGGCCTGCCGGGGACATTTATCCAGCCTGCTGGGTGTTTTTGCTGCCCTGCCTGTCCTGCTTAGCAGCGGACTCATCCCGGGCTGCAGTGCACATGTGTGGGATGTGCACTGCACTTTCTGACTCCGCTCCTTCTCTCTGCCTCTCAACTCCTCCTCTCAGTCTCGGGTGTGATCAGAGGAGTCACGATCTTGCCTGTGCAGAGCCTGCTGCTGCCTGAGGACTGAGGTAAGAATAAGTTAGGATTGTTTTTTTTTTAAATTGAAGTTAGGAGGTATATATATTTTTAATTTTGCAGTTAGTAGGGCCTTTTTATTTGCAGTTAAGGGGGGGGCCTTTTTTCTGAATTTAGGAGGTCTTTTTTCTGTTTGCAGATGGGGACACCTTTTTTTTGAAGTTAGGAGAGCTTTTTTTTATAAAGTTGGTTAGTTGGTTGGGGGTGGTTTCGAGGGGGGTGTTGCATCATAGTGATAACGCAAGTAGTCAGCACTCAGTGCTAATGCAAATTGTCAGTGCTCAGTGGTAATGATAATTATAAGTGTTCAGTGTAAATGCAAATGGTCAATGATCAGTATTAATACAAATTGTCAGTGGTCAGCATTTTTGCAAATGGCCAGCGGTCAGTGTTAATGCAAATGATCAGTGCTTAGTGTTAGCATATGGGGGTCCCAAACTGGTAATCTGCCTAGGGCCCCATGGGAACTTAATCTGGCTCTACAGATAGCCAAGGAGTAGGAAACCCAATTTAATTGACAGTAAGTACATTTATATTCTGATTGCTGTTCAGTTGTGTATGATGTTGTATGTTGTGTGCTGTGTAAGCCCCAATTCACACTGTTGCGATCTCTGAGCAGTGCGAGTTCAGCCATATGCTTGCATGGTTGAACTTGCATTAGATTTGGAAGAAAAAAGGCATACATGCCTTCTTTTTCCTGCAGTCGAATCTGATCTCATGGGTCTTCTCACCCATGCAATCTGATTCCTGTGCGAGTTCACAGATTGCAGTGAAGTTCACACAGGGTAGTGTGAACTGGAAAGGTGGTTCTGTAATCGTGCCGTTTCCTGCACCACACCAGTGTGAGCCTGAGGTAAAAGTGGAATTCCACCAATATGGGCACTGGTGAGGCTGAAATGATGTGGACTGGCTGCATTGATGGACACTGATCAGACTACATTGATGGGCAATGCAGTCTATATGTCTCTGTGTGGACAAAGTTATTGCTGGTATATTGTTTTTGGAGATAGACATATGTATGTATTTTACTAATAGCAGTTTGGAATCCCTAGGAAACAATGATATCAAGAAGGAGAAAAATTGAGTCAGAGTGTAGGATATTCAAAGAACAGTGGACTTATGATTACTTTTTCATGCAGTACAAGGAAAGAGCTGTGTGTTTGATATGCCAGAATATGGCATCTGTGTTCAAAGAATACAATTTGCGTTGACA
>CAUYPK010050972.1:0-35432 GCA_963574355.1 Loris lydekkerianus
ACCATGGAATATTATGCAGCCTTAAAAAAGATGGAGACTTTACCTCTTTTATGTTTACATGGATGGAGCTGGAACATATCTTACTTAGTAGTATCTCAAGAATGGAAGAAAAAATATCCAATGTACTCAGTGCTATTATGAAACCAATTTACAGTCACTAACACTTTTATATGAAGAATAGATCACAAATATGACCCAAGATGAAGGAGGGAGGAAGGGGAGGTCAGATTGAGGGAAGGTGAATGGTGGGATCACACCTATGGTACATATTGTAAGGCTACATGTCAGACCTATTAGTATAGAGTATAAATGTCTTAACACAATAATTAAATAAACGAGATGAGGTATATATTAACCAGTGTGCTATAAGTGTTCCTAATTTTATATGAAATTAGCACATTGCACCCCATAAATGCATTAATGTATATGTGATCTATGTGTTTATGATTTAATAAAAAAAAGTAAAGAACCATATACCATGGAATACTGCTCATTCATTAAAAGAGATGGAGACTTTACATCTTTTGTATTAACCTGGATGGAGGTGGAACACATTCTTCTTAGTAAAGCATCCCAAGAATAGGGAACCAAGAATCTACTGTACCCAATTCTGATATTGATATTGATATCTGATATTGATGACTTAGTACATGGTAGGGGGTGGTGGAATGGGGGAGTGGGGAGAGGGAAGGAGGGAAGGGGATGGAGGGTCATAGTGTGTGATACACCTCTTGGGGGCAAGACACAATTATAAGAGGGAATTTACCTAACAAATGTAATCAGTGTAACCTGGTTTTTTATACCCTCATGAATCTCCAACAATAAAAAAAAGTGAGAAACATGATATTAGCCACAATGAAGTTTTTGAGTCCAAAAGAAGTCCTATTCGTTAATTTAAATTTTCCTTAACTGTGTACAACGTTTCATAACTTTCAGCTCACAGTATATTCATTTTTTTTCACATTTACCATTAAGTATTTCATGTCAATTTTATTGCATTAATAAATTGTGTTTTATTTATTTAAAAGTAAAGGACAAATCTTGAAGGAATTTGTCACTTGTCAGCCTGGCTGCAGAAATGGTTACAATAACTTCTTTGGAAAGAAGAAAAATGGCACAGGTCTGAAAATTGAATTTGTGTAAAGACAGGAAAAGTATAGAGAAGTAATAAATGAAGATAAAATAAACAGAAGGGAGAGAGTGACACTGGATTAGGGGAGAATACAGGCCAGGCTCTCCCTCTTCTCAAGGCACAGTGCTGTTCCCGAGGAGGTGGGCTCCCACTTGCTCCTGGGCTGGGGGACTGTGAGAAGGATGGGGAGCAGAGAGGGACAGGACATCATGGTGCCTTACCAGGGACCAAGCGAGCACTGCGCCACCCGGGAAGATGCAGCTGTGTCTTCCCCCATTTAGGGAGTCCCAGCAGTCGTGCCTGAGACCCAATGTGCAAAGCAGCACAACTGATGAAGGGAGAGTCAGAGGCAGAGAAAACATAACCAGGCAGACCTCAGATGAAACAGAGCTGCCACAGAAGCCGGGGATCAACTTGAGCAAATGAGGACCCTGGAGGAGACTCAAGGACAACACCAGAAAGACTTTCAGAGAGGAAAACCAGCAGTGCTATTTATTAAGCAATGGTAAGTAAATGAAGGGAGAAGATCATCCCTGTTGAATCAGGATATAGCTCTATGAGACCTGACTTGTGGACTAGAGGAATTCTGGAAGAATAAGAAAAAAGAGACAGAGGGGAAGCAATAATTGAATGCATGAAAGAAGAGATTTTTCTCAAGCTGAAGAAATACATGAGTCTGCAGTTTGAGAGAAGAATTCCAGGCAGGATGGATGGGGTAGAAAAATAAAGATGGAGACTCACTCTATTCTGATAAAACGCCTGACCTCTAAGGATGAAGAGAACATCTTACAGGTTTCCAGCTGGGAAGAAGAAATTCTGAAAAAAGAACTCAGCTTTTTTACTTATCCCCATTTGTGCTAGAAAATGGGAGTAATATCATGCTTAGGCTGCGTTCAGTAGCCAGAGAAGGTAGCATTTACTTGAGAGAATGAGAGAAAGATTATTGGGGAGCTTGCACGAGTTCAAGGCTATGGCACTTTGTCCATTAGGACGATCACTTTGTCCTGGCTTTCCTAGGAATTTGCCCATTTGGGTGCTGGTAATTCTGCCTTCTGAGAAACGCCTCCATTTCAGGCAAACTGGGACAACTTGTTATCCCGTCATATACTTCACATGAAGGAAACCGGCGTTAAAGGAAAGAAGAAGGGAGAATTTGAGGTGGGGGTTCTCAACCAGGGTGATTTGCCGCCTTCTCCTCAGAATTTGACAATATTTTTGGTTGTCACGATTGGCACGATGGACATTCTGCCTCTGGCATCTGGTAGGTAGAGGGCAGGGATGCCGTTCTACACCCCACAATGCACAGGACAGCCCCTTGCAGCAAATGGTTACTTTGCCTCAAAAGGTCAATTGCCAAGACTGAGAAACCCCAAGTTTAAGGGAAGATAAGAGAAATAGAAAGAGAGGCTACAAAACTCGCATCTATGGTCACACACATAAAACTTAATTGTGAGTGGGTTATGACAGATTGTCTTGGAATGTGTAACTTAAGAGCTTATAGAAGTTTCCTGCCCCAGAAGAGACAAGTGGCAGAGACATCTTAACAATGATCTAAAAGCTCAAAACCGTGTCCACAAAACCTAGTGTCTGAAGCCGTGACAGGAGACTGATGGAGTAGCTGAGGCAGTCATCACGTGTTTTAAAAGGTCTCAGTTTTGGGATGGGAATGGGAGCAATCGGGGTGTGAGATATCTTAGAGAGGAAAGTTAGATTTATTTTCATATAATAGTAAAAAAAAAAAAATAAAAAATTAGGTGTGTTAATACCAGGAATTTTTTTTTTTTTTTTTTTTTTTTTTGCCAGGAAAGGGAATTAATGGAATAGAAAAAAAACATCAGGGCTCCCTTATTAACCAAAAGTCAAAAGGGATTGAGCAGGAACTTGATCAGACCTGTGAAAGTAAGAGAAATGGTGCCGGTGGTGGGTGGGGAGCAGTCTCTTGCCAGCCACAGTGTTGCCAACAGAAGCTTAAGTCGGTTGAGTAATGTCACTGTTTTATTTCTGTACCCTATCCAGAGTCTAAAAATCACAGCATTTTAATACGTTCATGTGGATTAATTCAAGGTTCTTAATGAAATCATACAATGGTAATTATCATTTGCCCCCTCTCATAAATCAGATGAGTAGGACTATGGGGTAGTGATTATTGGATGATGTTGGCCTCCTTCCCTAGACCGGAAATCTTCATGAGGGCAGGAGTCACATCTCCTTTTATTAAACAAATAAATAAATAACAGCTTCTCAACCTATGAGTAGAAGTCTTCAAGATAAGGAGAAAAGAAGCCCCATGCAATGTAGTATTTGTGAAAAGTCCAGACACTTGTACATTTTACTGAGATTTGTGAAAAAGAAAACAAAGAGAAGAACGTAAGAATAAATGAGTGATGTTACAAGGCTGTGAGGCTGACTTGAAAATTTGAAAAAGAGACTCAATTTGCATAACATAAAAGTTGGAAAAGAAACTTCCTACTAGACTAGAATTGCTGGATTTAGTAAATGAAAATACAGGACACCTGGTTAAGCTTGAATTTCGGGTACACAAGTATGTCCCAAATAATACAAGGAACACATACATGCTAAAAGAATATTTATGGATTATCTGAACGCAGATTTAACCGGTATCTTGTACTTTTCGGGCAGCTCTCCCCTAGACCATATGTATCAGCAGTATTTTCTGAAAAGCTAAAGATTATTCAGGAAAAGGGTTACTTTTTTCAAGTTGTCATTTAAAATGTATTATTCAAATGTAACATCTATTAAATTTTTAGCAGCAAACATCTAGAATTTTTAATTCCTGGGCCTTTTCAGTTATATTTTAATTTCTTCCTAATTCTGTATTTTCAAAGAGACCTTGATCCTGCCTTCGAAGATTATTTGCTAGAACATAACCTCTGGGGTTGTCAAGGAAGTGCACACGTGTGGGCTCAGTGTGAGGGTCTATGGCACACCTTTTGGGTGCAGGACACAGCACAAGAGGAATTCTACCTAACAAATGCAAATATTGTGACCTAGTTGTTTGTACCATCACATTAACCTGAAATAAACAAAAATAAAATAGGAAAAAAAAGATCCTTTCTTTCCCCCTTCCTATTCTCCCTCATGCTCAGACCCGACTCAGAAGAGAATTTGGCAGGAGCAGCAGGGGTGGTAGTGGAGAGGGGTGCAGAGAGGAGGAGCAGGTCTTAGGAGGGGGAGCCAATGGGGGGGTCAGATCTCAGTGTGGAACAGAGATTGAGGATATGATATGAGTCACATGAGATGGCTGTGGAATTTCTATTACAGAGGAGTAACCAGCAAGGTTATGGGCCCTGCTGGTGTTAACCTAGGGGTGGGAGGAGAATGGGCTTCTCCTTGACCTTGGGAACAGCTAAACGAAAGAGACTCATAGGAAAAAGTACTGGCGAGGGGGAGGGCCAGGGCTCCCAACCTCTCTCTGAGTGTACCATCCTCCCAGCACATAGATGGGTTCACCAACCTGGGAGCTCCAGAATTTTTCAATTTTATCTTACTCCTAGTTACACTTAAAAAAACATGTAATATACATGTAAATTATTTAATGAGCCCCATAGACCCACCATTTGGCTAAAGAAATGGAAATTCCTAAAACCCCTTGGCCCTTCCCAAGCCCATCTTTCTTCCTGCCCCAAGTCAATCAATATCCTGATATTTGATTTATTTTCATTGCTTTATTTATTTATTTTTACAATTGTATTACATATGTTAGTATCCTATAATGTGTTTTGTTTTGCTTGACTTGAACTTTATTAAATGGCATCACACGGTGTGTACGCATTTCCTGAGGCTTGCACGTCTCACTCCAATATGGAGTAAGATTCAGCCATGTTGAAGCGTGTACCTGTAATCTGTACGTACTGGTTTATATTGCTCCAGTGTGAATATATAGCAATGTAATTGTTGATTTTCATATTAACAGATACTTGGATTATTGGCATTTTTTATTGTATATAAAACACTGTTCTAAACATGTTTAAAAGGGCTGATTTGCAAAGGGTATATACCCATGAGTGGGATTGCTGGGTTTTTGGTATCACTTTTTAATTTCTTTCAAATCCTTTTCTAAAGTAGTTGAATCAAGCTCAGAGCCACACATCTCATCCCAAGAATTCCCATTGTTATGCCTTCCAAGCAGCCTATGGTCAGACTTTCAAGGTATTTGCCATTGCAACAGAATCTGGGTGCAGTGGACCTCCATGAAACCTGGGAGGCAGTGGAGCTGGTTTAATATGTCCTTGTGGTTCTAACTTGCAGTTTTGTGATTGCTAAGGAACGGCTTTTCATTGCTATAAATTAATCCATTTCTATAATATAATCAAATTGGAATTGCAGAAATCAAATGGAAAGGCAGGATAAATGGGTCACTCTGACTGTAATTTATATTCCAGCTAACAAAGGGTTCATCAAAATGTATGACAAACTCTTATGTGACCAAGTTAACCTGATTTGGGGTTAGTCAAAAATTGCACTGCAGTTTCGGCGATATGCTGTGGCTAGTCTGCCTTCACAGCCAGAGCAGACTCATGCAGTATTCTGCTGAGCGCACATGGAAATCTCTACCTGGTTCATTTTTTTCTTGTAGTTAAGCAAGTAGATAGGATATGAAAAGCTGGTTTGACTATTTCCACTTTGCGTTCAACTTGCCAGCAATGGGAACTCCAACTCAGGAAGTAGAGTCCTTGCTGTCATTACCTTCAAAGAGGTTATTAAGAATTTTCCAGGAAGCAGGTTCCATGATGTCATTTACTATCCTGATACTAGTTTGGTTTCCTATGACAAAGTTCTCACCTCTCTTGCTGTCATTTGAGTATCTTCCTCCTTTTTTGTGACCAATTCTCAAGTTGTTATCAGCAGCCTCTGGGCAACACGGTTTTACTTTCTAGCACTTATTCTGACTTTTTCTAGTAAGGAGATAGATCACAGTTGAAAGGTTTCTCAGATAATATCATGTTCTAGGGTACAACTTGAGACTTAGAGAACTGACATGCCTTAAATATGCTTTTAAGAACTTCAAATTATTGTCTTCTGTGTACATAGTACTTTATAACACAGTCAAGTCCATCCTTCAGAAGCCACTTGGACCTCCCTTTATTAATTATCCTGTCCATGCTATCTGTGTTATGCTAAATAGTGGCCCACAGGTTCTTGAGCCTGTTATACCAGCAGAAACACTGCCTGCTTGGACTAAAAATGACCGAGAGCAGGCAGGATGAAGGAAGGCTGCCAGGCAGGAAGCAGGTGGGCAAAACCACTCAGCGACAAGCATGAGCTGCCCTTCAGGGAAGGTCACTCTGAGGGTGGAGCCGTGGTCCATGGGTCCCAGAGGCTCATTCCCAGGCCCTGAGGTGTGATAGAGTTTGTCTGCATTTCCAAATCACCACATTTAGAAAGAAGCTGGGACCAGAGACTCCCTTTCTCCTTTCATTTAAACTCATTTTGAAAACCAGTGTTTATCATTCTTGTGCCGTGCCTGTGCCACCATTGCTCTTTGGAATATACAACTCATTTTCCAGTTCCACAGGTTCACAGACTGAGAAGAATTCTCTCCTAGGCAGAGATTCATCTAGAATAGATAATTGAGATGATGAGGATTGGGACTTTTGAGCTGATGAGAAAAAATGAGGTTTTAGGCTGGAGCATGAATGGACTAAGATGTCTGCAGACCTTGTTGGGAGGGAAGAGTATTTTGCTTGTGGGATGGGTATGAATCTTTGAGGGCCAGAGGGTAGGCTGTATAGTGAAGCCCCCAAATACATTCACATCCTAATACCTGGAATCTGTGACTGTTACTTTACATCAGTGGTCCCCGACCTTTTTGGCACCAGGGACTGGTTTCATGGAAGATATTAAATAATTTTTCTACAATGGCAGAGGAGAGGATGGTTTTAGGATGGTTGAAACACATCACATCTCTACCTCAGATCATTAGGCATTAGATTCTCACAAGGAGCACACAGCCTAGATCCCTTGCACACGCAGTGTACCGTAGGGTTCATGATCCTATGAGAATCTAATGGTCCCACTGATCTGACAGGAGGCAGAGCTCAGACAGGGATGAGAGGGATAGGGAGTGTCTTTAAATACATATGAAACTTTCTTCCCTTGCCCACTGCTCACCAGTATTTGTCCACAGCCTGGGGGATTGGGGACCACAGCCTTACATGGTAAAAGGGACTTTGCTGATGTGACTAATTTAGGAGATTATCCTAAATTATCCAAGTGGTCCTGATATAATCAAAATGGCCCTTATAAGAGGGAAGGAGGAGGAGTTGTGAAGCAGAGATTGAAGTGATGTGGCCAGGAGCCAAGGGATGTCAGCAGCCTTTAGAGAGTGAGAGAAACCAGAGCAGATTCTTCTTTGGAGCCTTCGGAAATAGCCAGTCCTGTGACACCTTGATCTTAGCCCTAGAAGACTCATTTTGCTCTCCTCACCTCCAGAACTGTAAGACACTATGTTAAGACACTAAGCAGGGAGGGATTTTTTACTATAGCAATAGGTAACCCATCTTGTAGTTGTTCTACACTCAAAAGCATCAGCTAGAGCAGTTATATAAAAATGAATGAGGGGGGAGCTTTTTCCCCCTAGGTGGACTATTTCATTAAAACTGGTGAATTTTCTTTTTCTCAAACTAAATAATGTTGTTATGCAAACTACAAAGAAGAACCCTGAGTAACTTAAAGCTCTTTATAAAACCAATGTCCTCTCATTGAACAGATAATATCTGGAGTACAAAGCAGCTTTTCCTGAATATCTAATCTCAACTCACCACCAGTCCTTTCTCTTTAGAAAACAGAATGCCTTTTAGGAAAGAAACTAACAATTCCACATAAAATTACTTTTGCCAAAATGACAGGAAGTTCACATTATTAATATTCTTGTAAAATCCTGATAGGGAAAAATGGCATTGATAAAACTTGTGAGGGGTATCATTGATGGGAGGCTATTTAGAAAAAGTTTGGGCAGATCTGGCAAAATGTGTGAGCTTCCTGTTTTAGAGTTCAGAAATTCTTTAGACTATGGTCTTCATTCGCATTTTTTACTTTCTTTTTTTGTTTGGTTGATCAGAGGTGTCAGCATTTAACTCATTTACATTTAATATAGGGATGTGGATTCTTTCACTGGTAAAGAATCATGACTGGCTCCCATTTGAAAGTTACATTTAGACATTGTAGTATCTTACGTTGTAGAGGCAACTAATTTATGAGCTAGTTTTTGGGCCCAGTAGCATCTGAGCTTTTAAATTAATTACCAGTTCACATTTATGAAACCTGGGTAAAACCAGACTTGCAGAGGAAAAGGCAGTGCAGTAATAGGAAGATGTGGTGTATGAATTTCCCACTCCTGCTCTAACAAGTTACCATAAACTTAGAGAAGTCAGGAAAGCCCTCTGCAAGACAGTGTCTGAGAAGCTAAGCTGAAGCAGTGCGGTTGACTGAGTCTGCTGAACAAAACTGAGAAGCTACTCTCTGTTCTCCAGAATCACTGGCTTTCTGACAAAGTTTGGTGGAACTATCCCTGTCTCCACATAGAGGCTAACAGTGACAGCTGGCTGGACCCTCTTCATCTGGTAACTTTACTAGCTTAAAACAACACAATTTTTTTTTTTTTTGTCTTATAGTTCTGGAGGTGAGAAGTTCAAAATGGATCTCCCTGGGCTAAAATCAAGGTGTCTGCAAGGTTTTCTTCCTTTTTGGAGACTGTAAAAGAGGATCTGCTTTCTTTCCTTTTTCAGCCTTGGGGGTTGGAGCCCCCTCTCCACCTTCAAGGCCAGCAATCACCTGTTCAATCCTGTTCACCTCCCATCACTGTGCAACTGATTCTTCTGCCTCACTTTTCCCATTTCAGGACCCTTGGGATTATCCGAATAATCCAAGATAACGTCTCTATGTGAGGTCAGCTGAGAAGCAGCCTTAATTCCATCTGCAACCTTTATTCCCTTTTGTCATGTATCATAACATATTCCCAGGCCATTAGTCTGTCTCCTAAGGGGTAATGCAGAGGCTAGAAGCCAAAGTAATACGGTGGGAGTTAGACCACAGCAGAAATTGTGTGGGTGTGTGAGGGAAGAAACCCCTTAGCTCCTCACTGCAGAATGGGAAGGCTTCACTGGGTAAAAACTTGTAATGGATGTGAGGAATATATTTTTTCTTCTGTTTATCCCTCACTGTATATAGGACAACTGTATATAACTTTATGAAATGTACCAATAAAAGAGAATAAAAGGGTGACCCTATCGAAATCAGCATATTGGGTCACACAGAAATCTTCTCCTTAGATTTTTGTTTCAGCCTGGGTTGTTTGTGTGGGAAAATCACATGATTAGAGCCATTCTCCATGAACACTTTTCATAACAATGGATAGTATGACAATTTGTAATCCAGCCTCTAGAGCTGTGGCAGGCCAAATGAGGTGAGTTGGGGATCCAAGAAAATTCGTGGCTCAGTCAAGATTTTTCTAAATATTGGGGAAAAAATAGCTCATTATAATGTGCTCACTAATAGAAAAAAGTCATTTTCTGTCATTCGGTAGAAATTTATAGCAGATGGGATTCAGAGGATTACCGCATGAAGGAAATGTCAATGTTAAATCTATAGACAGTCCCTTTAGTACTGCTCCTCGTAAATTAAAAGCCAGTGTTAGTGAGAAGGCTTGGTGAAGGAGAAAATGGCGGGGCACTAAGCTGATCTTCGTTTACTTTTCTTTCTGGAACACACATGCTTGGCTGCTTTTTCTCAGCTCCCTTGCTACCCCCCATTGAGAAACCCTTGCTTTTGTGCACTGCAGTTGGGCTCTCCTCAGCTACCTTAGCAGAGCCGTTTCAGCAGCTTGCTGCAGTGCCAGCATCAGGTGTCACAACTACTAGGGTGACTGGGTTAATGGCCGTGCTGTTTTCCCTGGAGGAGCAGGGACAGACAGGCCAGCCTTTGTCTCTGCTAGGAGAGGTCTGAATTTAAAACTCCATCCCAGACAATGTGCCTGGGAGCCATGGGGCTTTGTCCATTGCTTATTCTCTGCTTCACTACTAGCTCTGGGAGCAGGAACAGAAGCCTCAGGCTCCACTGTGCACAGCCAGGCATTTGTTTGTTGGAGGGGAGGAAAATGCGTGCCTCTTTTCTTGGCCTCATTCAAGTTTGGTTTGAGTCCTTAAAGAGACCTGTGAATAGACCCTCTTCGGCTGGGATCTTCTGTGGCTCTGGCAGTCAGTGCTCTGAGACACCAGCGCAGGGGAGACAGGAGAGGGAAAGTGTGTTTTTTGTTTCTTCTTTCCCTTCCTTTCCCTCCCACCACTGTGGTTCTGCCTCAAGGACACGGGACTCTGAAGCTGGGTATTCACGTGTGTATTGTCCTCTTCTTACTGTTACCTTGTCTGTGATGACAAAGACCACAGCTAGTAGTCCCTAAGCTCTCTATGTGGGCAGTCCCTCAGTTGTCAACATCTGACCGACGTATGACTTGCACTTATGAAGAAAGACTATTATAGGCAATAGATAAATGAACCTGCTCCAGCTTACATACAAATTCAACTTAAGAGCAAACCTACAGAACCCACCTCATTTGTAACCCAGGGACTGTGCACAGTGCTAAGTGCTTTCTAACTCACACATATTTATCCTCAGAAAAACCCTGAGACTCTTAATCTTGTCTTCTTCTTTTTATGAGTTAACAGGCCCAAGAGATTGAATAACTGTTATGAGCTGAACTGTGTCCCCCCCACCCCCACCCTCCCCCAGCCAAATCCACAAACTGAAACCCTTAAACTCCCAGCATCTCAGAATGTGACTGTATTTGGAGGGTCTTTAAAGAGGCAATTCAAGTCAAATGAGGTCTTATGCGTGGTGTCCTTATAAAAAGGAGATTAGGACAACACACACACACCCCGAGGAAAGATCTCTAGAGGGCACGGGGAGAAGGCAGCCATCTGCAAACGGAGAAGAGTGAAACCAACCCTGCACCTTCATCTTGGACTGCCTCCAAAATTGTCAGAATATAAATTTCTGTTGTTTAAGCCACCCAGGATGTCGTATTTTGCCATGGCCACCATAGTAGACACATATAGTAACTTTTCCAAGGTTATACACCTGGGAAACCTGGTTTTAGAAGCCACATTTTCAATGTACACTTGATAATTATTCTATAATAGGTTTCCAGTAATGTATTTAGGAATTAGTTAACATTCTGAAAGGATGTGTTTTTAAATACTGGGTATGTCTCTATCTCCTTCCATATTTTTAACTTATTTACCATCAAATTTTGAAAGAAGTTTTTCCAGGAACCGATTATATTACCCTGGTGTCTCCAGTGATTTCTAGGCCGGCTGTGAAATTTTCAAAACAAAAGTTAATCAGGTTTTCTTTAATTAAAGAAAAAAAGCAACTTATGCAAAGCAGGTTTTGGTTTTTAGGGGCAGAAGGGAGGTTTCAGGAAATCAGACAAACAATAAGGTTTGGAAATCCCCCAATGAGTGGGAGTGGGGCTTTCTGACCCCAGAGCAGGGGCAGGCAGCTTCTTGAAGAAGTGGTGCATTTCTTACTCTCCTGAAGGATTGAGACCTTGGCCTAAGAGCTGGTGGCCTGGGGAAAGGGTTGGGCAGCCCTCCTTGGCCATCCCAGAGTAAGCCAGGTGATCTACTGGGTTGGTCCCCATTCACTGGGTTAAGGAAGCTTGTCCTGGGGGAATCCTACACATTGTGTATTTTGAGGGTTTCCAAAAGACTGAACCTAATGCAATTGGTGACTCTTGCTGTTCTCTGACCTATGGTAGGGCTTCACATCAGGAAATTCACAGAAACCTCAAGCCTAGGGATTGGAATGTTTGGTGTTTCAAGCACACCTGGTTGTCTATTTTTAATGTTTTAAGAAATGTATCCCATTACTCAGATAACCTTTTTTTCTAGTTCATAAAATGCAACATTACTCCAGTTTCCTGATTTCAATTTGTAGACACAATTCACAGCTTTCCTGAATTTTTACTGGGTAGCGTCAGCTACTGCATCAATTTCTCTCTAAAAACTATCTAGGAATGAAAAAAAGAATAGTAAACAAGAGGTTTTAATTGCATGCATGTGGATTTCAACAGAGCAAAAATAAAGGATTCAATGTCTGCTCGAGGTAAGGAAATGTGATCACGCTGGCAAGTCGGATTGGTTATGACCTTGAGTATAATCAATGGGCCGCTTCCCCTTTCGTCGGGCCGAACTGATTTCCACATATATATTTTTTTCTCAGCAGAAACACTTACCTGATGATATTAAGATTTTAATTGATTATGTTCGATGTTCTGAAAATTGAAGCAACCCAACTCAAAGTCACTCCACGGGGTCGCCCTCCAGCCGCCATTGAACGGGGATGCGACAGCGATAAATAAATGCTGCCACCTACAGGAGAGAGCGGGAAGGTGCAGCCACGGCGGCGCGTCCACTTCGCCTTTTTTCCTACCCGCTTCTGCAACTGACTCAAAAGAGCACCTCTGCGTTAGCTTGAATTTCTTGATTTTGTTTCAGAACACAAGAAGAAAAACTCATACGCTGTAGAATAAATATTCTTTATAATGAATTTCCAGATTCTCTAGGCCCATTTATAGTAAAGGGATATTAATACTGAAAGACCATCCACGAGAGACCAATTCACCTGTGACCCTGAACTCGTAATGCAAACACATCAAGCTTTGCTTCAGCCCTGCGCCCCGCCTCGTATCAGAGTGTTGGGTTAAGAAGGCTTCTCACCTCCAAATGTCATTAATCGCAACTTACATCATGCTCAGTGGTCTCTCTGCTGGAGTTTATGGAGTGGGCCGTGGTCAGCCCACTGGTTCCTGGGTTAGCGCTTTTGGAAAGTTTTATCGGACTAAATGTCCCTTTTATTGGATTAAATGTGTCCACATGCTAGCGTGGAGCCTGGATCTGCGTTTTGGAATGATGCAGAGAAAATGGATTCTCCCTCTCACATGACAGCGCTTCACACTCAAGATGACAGTCGTCACGGCTGCCAGGGTTTCGCGCTTTAGGCTGAAGAGCCCCTGCTCCCTTTGCCTGACCTCGTGTGTGTGACCCCTACCTCCTCAACCACTTGGCCACCTGCTTCTCTGGAGGTGACAGTTCACTGCTGGCCCTCTCCACCAGCACCCGCAGGGACCCTGCAGAATTCTGTGAACCCGTGTTCTATTCTCTCCACATCAGGCATCAACTTGACTGGCAAAAAGAGCACTTTATACGGCTGACGTGCTCTGAGGTTGCTTTAAAAACACAGTGTATATGGCCACTTGGGAGGAGTGTGGTGAGTGAGTGTGATTGTATTTGATGAGCTCTCAGAAACCAGCAAAGGCAGCAAGGTTGCCATTTCACTCTGGAGAGGCTGTAGTAAGCGTTGCTTGTACCTTTCTAGAGGGTGGTGTGAAGAAGGGAGAGTCATTTATTTATTTATTTATTTAGAGACAGAGTCTCACTTTGTCACCCTTGGTAGAGAGCCGTGGTATCACAGCTCACAGCAACCTCAAACTCTTGGGCTTGAGAGACCTTCTTGCCTCAGTCTCCCAAGCAGCTGGGACTACAGGTGTCCACCACAACACTTGCCTAATTTTTCTATTTTTAGTAGAGAAACCATCTCACTCTTGCTCAGGCTGGTCTCTAACTCCTGAGCTCAAGCAATCTACCTGCCTCAGCCTCCCAGAGTGGTAGGATTACAGGCATGAGCTAGGACTCCCAGTTCCCAGCCCCCTTTCTTTTAGAGAATCGTATCTCTACTGTTGCATTCAAGGTCATTTGTCCTTTCTTCTCTATTAAACCTGACTTGGGTGGAGGGTGGGATCTGCCATCATTAATCTTAGTGTGGACTTCATCTGCAGGCTGAGTACTCTGCTTCACCACCCTGAGTAGTATTTGTATTTTAAGTCTTTATAATTTGACAGGATTTATCTGCTAAAGGAACTTCAAGAATCCATAATCATGTGGGAGCAGACTTTGGGGGTGATGAGTTTGTTGATGTTCCTAAAAATTCTTCCAAAAAGTCTATTTTAAAAGAGCTCACAGTGTGGTATGTGAGACTTACCCTCATCGTTTACATAAGCTCTGGGTCAAGGCAGTAAGCAACACCTCAGGGTAATTCTGAAACTGTAAGTTTCCCCACAGTGATTATGAGGGCTCTGCTCATGAGAATATTGTCTATAATATCTATTGTGATCGTGTTATCAGGTTAAAATCCCCTTTTGGGGAAAATGATATAACTGCTTCTAGGCTACATATGAGTTCTGGTTGTGGTGCTAGGGGTTAACTCAGACCAACATTTCTCCTAGAGCTTGTAATTAGGTGTAATAACCATCACACTGTTCTGATGTATCACTTTCATCCAAGCTCAAAGTGTTCTTCTAGCATTATTACCTCATTAATCCTTGCAACACTCCTGGGAGGCAGATTAGAGGCAAGGCGATTAACCCATTTTCTAGACAGGTACATAGAGGCACAGAGGATTGCAGCAACTTTCTTAAGGTTGCATGAGTCAGAGTTGGGTAGAGAACAGAGCCTACTCATATTCTACCTCCAGTCTGCCTCTCTGAACTTTCCCTCCTCCCGTGGGTGAGACCCCAAAACATTTTCCTCTTAGGAATTGTCTCTACCTTGTGACAATTCCTGTCTTGTGAATATCACTGTTTGCCAAAAACAAAGATATTTCTTTCCTTGAAATATAGAAATTTCTGCTCCTTAAAGGAATAAAGAGGTGCATATTAATCACTAAAATAAAATTGGGCTAGAACCCTCAAAGTCCTCAACATCTTTTAATATGGACGCTTAAACTTTTCTTATATAAAATCAGGAAATTCCATTTGGCAGAGCAGAAATGAAACTTGAACTTCACATGGGTTAGGATTCAGTTTGAAACTGAGAAGTGCTAACATCTGTCTCTTAAGTTTGACAACCTTTTCTCCTTGGTTTCACTTGAATGCAGGCTAGTTTCACCTGGACTTCATTGTCACTTTAGTGGAGTTAGAGGAGGGGCCACGCTGTCATCTGGACGGGTGTGGAAAGGAGAGAAGGAGAGAGAATGTTCACAGAGTCACTAAGCGCCTGGGAATCAAAGGCAGAGCAGCACATTCAGTGGGAAGTCCTGGCTCTTCTTGGGCCTTTATCTTTATTCATCATTCATTTATTTATTGAACAAACACTTTCAAGTTTGTATTATGTAGCAGTCATTGGTTAGGCTGGGTGCAAGTAATTCTAAGGTAAATAAGATATAATATTAATCTTTCAGGAGTTTCAGGAAAATAGATAAAGAAACATACCATTATACTACTAATTATACTACATGAGGAGTAATCATAGAGATATTTACAAAGTGTAGTCAGGACGCATTTGCTTAAATGGCTCAGAGAAATCTTTCCAAAAATATCTCTTAAAGACCACATAGAAGGTGGATCTAAAAGATTAGAATGGGTTTGTTGAGGGGGTCACTGGGATGAAATTTTCAAAGATTATCTTTGTGCTGAAAGTATATTAGGATTGACATCATTTACAGCAAGCATTTACTGAATTTCTAACATGTGCAAGCTACTATTCTGGGCTACTGGGGATGTAAGGAGTAACCAAATGATCCTAACTCAGGGAAACAATAACACGCAGAACATATTTTATAAAACAAATACTGCCTATAATGTGATGTATAGTTACTGCCACTTCAGAACACAGACAATAAGCACGATAGAAATCCAAAGAAAAGAAAATGGTAATTTAGAATGCTAGAATTAGGGACATTTGTGGAACATGTAAGACACCATCTTTCACCTCTTTATTTACTCTCCAAAGGTGCTAATCCTGTTGAATTCCACTGCATGTATGTGGATGATTGAAGATGAATTTATTTCATATCAGAGTAAAGGGTCCTTTCTGGAACCAACCAACCTTCCCTTCTTCCCTCCCTCCCTCTCTTTTCTTCTTTCCTTTCTTGACAGAGTCTCACTCTGTTGCCCTGGGTAAAGTGTGTGGCATCATAGCTTACACAACCTCAAATTCTTGGGTTCAAGCAATCTTCTTGCTTCAGCCTCCTGAATAGCTGGGACTATGGGTGCCTGCCACACTGCCTAGCTATTTTTTCTTCTATTTTTAGTAGAGATGGGTTCTAGCTCTTACTCAGGCTTGTTTTGAACTCCTGAGCTCAAGCATTCTACCTGCCTCAGCTCCCAGAATCCTAGGATTACAGGTGTGAGCCACTGCACCTGGCCTCCTGCAATGTGTGTTTAGAATAATAGAGTTTAAATGGAAATATGGCGTTCTGCATATTTTCATTTGTCAGGACAACTTGCATTATGACTATGATGATGACTATGACAGTGATTGTGACTCTCAATGCATGGATATGTTGAGTGGTTAGTCACTATTTTAAAGCATAGACAGAAGTAAATGACTGGTCTAAAATCATGAGTATATCTTCACATTAGAAATTGCATTAGAACATCAAATAATCTCAACATTTTTCGGTACTCTTTTAAGTTTGCCTATTTCACAAAAGCTTTAAAGGGGCACAACTTTTAAGTTATAACTTTTAAAAAATTGTTTCTCTTTTCTTTTCCCCTCCAAAAACAGCTTGAAATATAACTCATGTAACATATAATTAACCTATTTAATCAATGCCTCTTACCATATTCACAGATTTGTGCATTTGTCACCATAATCAAGTTTAGAACATTTTCATCACCTTGAAAGGAAACCTCATACTCCTTAGCCATCATTCCCAAGTCTTTCATATAATGTTGTCACCCGGCACCCCATCTCCCAGTCATACAGAAGCACTAATTTATTTCCTGTCTCTGTGAATTTGCCTATCCTGGACACTTTATATAGATAGGCAGTCCTTTTGACTGGCTGCTTTCTCTTAACATAATATTTTCAAGTGTGATCCGTGCTGTAGCACATATCAGTACTACATTTCCTTTTATTGTTGAATAACAGTATACTATATGGATATACTGCAATTTATTTACCCATTTATCAGTTGATAGACATGTGGGTTATTTTTTAAAATTTCAGTCAATATGAGGGTACATACACTTGAGTTATATATTTGTGTTTATAAGGTAAAGTCCAAAGCCTGAGTTGTAGTTGAGTCCTTCACCCAGGATGTGTGCCATACACCTCTACATTGTTCCCATTGGGTGTGAGCTTATCCAGTCCCTTCCTCTCCTCCCCCTCCCACTTCTTGAGTTTAATTGTGTTTTTCTCTCGTGTAGGCCTATAGTTGTTGATTTATTATTTTCAGATTAGTATTGAGAAAATAGGGTGCATGCTTTTCCATTCTTGAGATATTTTACATAGGAGAATTTTCTCTAAATCCATCCAGGTAAGTACAAAAGATGCAAAGTCGCCACCTTTTTTATGACTGAATACAATTTCATGGTGTACATATGCCACAGTTTATGAATCCATTCATGGGTTGATGGGCACTTGGGTTGCTTCCATGTCTTTGCAATTATGAATTAAGCTGCTGTAAACACTTGAGTGCAAATGTCCTTATGGTAAAATGATTTTTCTCTTGAGTAGATATCTAATAAGGAGATTGCAGGATCAAATGGGAAGTCTACTTTTACGTCTTTGAGGATTCTCCATACTTCTTTCCAAAAAGGCTGTACTGGTTTGCAATCCCCTTTGCAGTGAATCAGTGTACCTCTCTTTCTGGACCTCTACCAGCATCTGCAGCTTTGGGACTTCATGATGTAGGCTATTCTCACGGGGGTTAATGATATCTCAAAGTGATTTTGATGTTCATTTCTCTTATGATTAGGGATGATACGCATTTTTTCATGTGTTTATTAATCATTTGTGTGTCTTCTTGTGAAAAGGTTCTGTTCATGTTGCTTGCCCATTCACTGGTTGCTCTTTTCTTGTTGATTTGCTTGAGTTCTTTGTATATTCTGGTCACTAGCCCTTTGTTCAGTTCATAATGTGAGAATATCTCCTCCCATCCTGAAGGCTGTCTATTTGCTTTAGCTGTGCAGAAACTTTTTTTTTAGCTTGATCAGGTCCCATTTGTTTATTTATTTCTGTTGTTGCTGCAGTTGCCAGTTGGATCTTCTTCATGAATTCTTTCCTAAGGCTGATAAGAGTTTTACCCACACTTTCCCTTAGGGTTTTTATTGTTTTATGTCTTAGATTTAAACTTTTTATCCATTGTGAATTAATTTTTGCAAGTGGTGGGAGGTATGGATCCAGTTTCAGTCTTACATGTGGCTATCCAGTTCTCCAAGCACCCTTTATTACATAGGGATTATTTTCTCCAATATAAGCTTTTGTTTGGTTTATTGAAGATCAGATGATGATATGAGGCTGATTTCATTTCTAGGTTCTTGATTCTGTTCCATAGATTTATGTCTCTATTTTTATGTTAGTACCATGCTGTTTTGATTGCTAGACTTGTAGTATAACCTGAAGACTGGTAATGTGATCCCTCCAGATTTTTTTTTAAATTGCA
Source organism: Loris lydekkerianus (assembly GCA_963574355.1). NCBI lineage: Eukaryota > Metazoa > Chordata > Mammalia > Primates > Lorisidae > Loris > Loris lydekkerianus. Next base: position 18,599 of record CAUYPK010050972.1, read on the forward strand.
TTGGCTATTCTGTGTTTTTGTGGTTCCATATGAATTGAAGAACTATTCTTTCAAGTTCTTCAAAGTATTACAGTGGTGTTTTAATGGGAACTGCATTCAATCTGTAGATCACTTTGGGTAATATGGACATTTTAACAATATTGATTATTCCTAGCCATGAGCATGATATGTTCTTTCATTTGTTAATGTCTTCTGCTATTTCTTTTCTCAGGGATTCATAGTTCTTTCTGTAGAGATCCTTCGCTTAAGTATTTTTCAAGGTATTTTATTTTCTATGAAGCTAATGAGAAGGGTACTGTGTCTTTGATTTGGTTCTCAGCTTGAATGTTGTCAGCGTATATGAAGACTACTGATTTGTGGACATTGATTTTCTATCTTGAGATGTTACTGTATTTCTTGATCACTTTCAGGAGTCTTCTTGTGAATCCCTGGAGTTTTCTAAATATAATATCATGTCACTTTTTGGCTATTATGAATAATGCCGCTATGAAAATTTGTGTGCACATGTTTTATTTCTCTTTGGTATACCTAAGAAGTAAAATTGCTGGACCATATGATACTATGACCATATGTTTAATTTAAACATTTGAGGAACTGCAAGACATTTTCCAAAGTGGCTGCACCGTTTTACTTCCTACTAGTAGAGTATGAGGGCTCCGATTTTTCCACATCCTCATTAATGCTTTTTGATTCTAGCCATCCTCATGGGTAGAGAATGGTATCTCATGTGGCTTTAATTCACATTTCCTTGAAGAATAATGATGCTGACCATCTTTTTATGTGTCTATTGCCAATTTATAAATCTTCACTAAAAAAATGTCAATTTAGGTCTATTATCAATTTTTAAAAATTTAGGTTGTCTTTGTATTAATGAGTTGTAATAGTTTTTATAAATGTTCTTGGTATAAATTCCTTACCAGATATATTGTTCACAAAAATTGCATCCAATTCTGCAAGCTGTCCTTTTACTTACTATATGGTATCCTTAGAAACACAAAAGTTTCAATTTTGATGATGTCCAGTTTATTATTTTTTTTCTTTTCTCTTTCTCCTCTCTTTCTTCTCTTTTTTGATTTTTGCTTATGATCTTATTTTAAGAAACAATTAGCTATTCCTGGTTATAATAATTTATTCCTAAGTTTTCTCCTAGAAGTATTAATATGCTTTTCAAACTCCACATTTTGCTTTTTTCTTTGTTTTGGATTAACTGTTTATAAGCTATGAGATGGACGCCCAAATTAACTTTCTTCCCCATGTATATAATTAGTCGTTCCAGCACTATTTGTTGAAAGACTATTTTTTTCTCACTTTATTGTTCCAATGCCTTTGTCAAAAATCAATTATCATAAATTTGAGGGCTTATTTTAAAATTTCAATCTATTGCATTTATCAATATGTCTGTCTTTATGCCAGCACCACATGATTTTGATTACTGTGGTTTTAAAATAAATTTTGATATTGGGAAGTGTGGATCTTTCAACTTTGTTTTTCCTTTCAAAATTGTTTTGACTATTTTGTGTCCCTTGAATTTTCATATGAAATTTTTGATCAGCTTGTCAATTTCTGCTAGGATTTTGATAGGGATTGCTTTGAATTTGTAGATCAATTTGAAATGAATTGCCATCTTAACACTAGTATTAAGTCAATTCATGAACATGGGATGCCCTTCCATTCATTTTTTTTCTTTAATTTCTGCCAACAATATTTTATAGCTTTTAGAGTACAAGTTTTATATTTATGTTGTTAAATTTATTTCTAATTATCTTATTCTTGTTTATTTGATTGTAAATAAAATTGTTTTCTTAATTTTATTTTTAGCTTGTTCATTGCTATGGTATAGAAGTACAATTAGTTTTTGTATATTTACCTTATATCTTGCAACTTGTTGAACTCATTTGCTAGTTCTAATAGTTTTTAGTGGATTCTATAGGGATTTTTATGTGCCAGGTCATGTCATCTATATAAAGATAGTTTTACTTCTTCCTTTTAAATCTGGATGCCTTTTATCTTATGTTCTTGCTTAATTTCTATGGCTAAAATTTATAACTTCTTGAAGAATATCATGAGTAATAGTGTCAAGCTCCATGCCTCTGTCAAGCTCTTTATTTCTAAACATCATCCTGGGATCTACTGCTGAGCCGGTAGGGGGCAAAAACTTAGGAAAACAGGCAAAAGGGAAAGTGAGAGGGAAAAGAAAGAGAAGTGAGAGGAGGAAGAGAGAGAGGAAAGAGTACCTGAAGGAAAAGGAGGAGAAGGAAAAAGACAGAGAGAAAAATAAAGAGGTGACTCGAGAGCTGAAAGTGACCTGAAATCACTATAGGGAAGGCAGCAGTAAGGGACAGAAGTGAAGCAGTTAGTTTTTAAGCATGGCCTCCCACCACCAGGAAAGGCAGGCAATGGTAGCAATGACTTCCTTTCTGGGCAACAGAGGACTATCAAATTCCTTATGCAGGATGATAGATTTCAAGGAAATGTTATCAAATGATGTAATAATGTAAATGATGTAATAATGTCAAGCCTCACGTGAAAAACAGTGTCTGTGGGCCTAAAGTGACTTGGAGTCAGGACTGGGAGAGTGAAGTACTGTTCATGCTGCTGCTGTTCTTGGCCACTGGTAAGATCTGTGCATAAATGAGGGGTAGCAGTGAAAAGGCAACCAAAGGGAATCAATTTTAATCTAAATGGCCCTACTCCAAATGCTATTCTTTGCTGATGACTAAATGTAGCCAAGATGATTATTGATTTGTAATTAATTTGTTCAGTCTCTGGGTGAGAGTGTGTATTTTAAATCAGATAAACTGAGGGCAGTTGGATCTATAAAAATATTAGTACCTGAAAGAAGGATGATTCTTCAGAGGTTTTTGGGGTTACAAGTAAATATCGTTGGGTTCTGTGACTTTTTAAAGAAAGTCAGTCAGAAAATGTGCATGTCAGAATGCAGGCGGCATAAGACTGTGAAGAATGCTACTTCTGGAATAACAAAGGGCAAACAGGATCCTTAAGGAAATGGGCTGGCTTAGAATTATGAATTACTGAGCCCATTTCTTTTAGTGATTAATGATGAATCACTCTTTTAACTTCGGATAAAATAATAGGATGCATCTGAGGAGCTCCATTAATCATCACAAGAATTAGGCCTGTGCCAATTCATTATTGCAAGATCGACATGTGCTGAACAGTTGAGACGAATTTCAGGAAGGGGTGAACTTCAGGCAAGGGTTTGCTAAGAAAGAATACAAACATTAGGGGTCTATTCTTGCCTGAATGAGTGGGGATTTATGAATGAGGAATAGATCCTGTTATATCATCCCTCATCTGGAAGCTTAAAGAAATTCAAAGTCTTTTGGCTTTTTGGTATTCAGGGTCATGATACAATAGATAAACAACATAGATCATATACTCTGGTACATTTATCTGTTTGTCACTTTGCATAGTTCCTGTATTCAGAAAGCAATTAACAATATTCTGGACATTTGGACTTCAGTAGTCATGAAAGTAATCAAATTTAGTACATTGTTCTTTGAAGAGCTAAATTATCCTTATAAATCCTAGAAAAAAATTTTTTGGAAAAATTTACTATTATTGATAATGAAAATTTGAACTATAAGCAGCACAAGGAAGAAACTGGGTCCATCTAAACAAGTCAGGCCTGATCCATCATTTGGACAACTTCAAAGCTCTTGAACTAAAGGGAGGGTTAAATAGTTGTTCCAACAAAATTCAATTGACATGCTCCAAAGATGTCTCCATGGATGTCTTTCTTGCAGGGGTCAGAAGCAATGGGAAAGCCAAGAGAATTTCATTTAGTCCTTAATTCCAACAGATGTGATTTTGATAAAGTAGGAAAAAACTCATCTCAGTTATGAAAGACATATATTGTTATGTCTGAATATGTAATTAGTTCTAGTAATCTTTAAGAATCATAAACACACTCCCTCCAGCATTTGGAAACTCTGCCCTATCCTTCAAAAACCCCTTTATAAGGAATTTTTGAAGAAAAATCAAGGATTGGATCAGAATTTTTATTTATTTATTTATTCATTTGTGTATTGATTGATTTTTTTAGAGACACGTCTTGCAATGTTGCCCAGGATGGCCTTCAACTGCTGGACTCAAGCCATCCTCCTTCCTTAGCCTCTTGAGTAGCTGGGATTACAGGTGCATGGCACACACACACACACACACACACACACACGTGGCTTTAATCTATTTTATTAAAAAAAACTAATTTTCTCTTTCTTTTTTGAGACAGGGTCTCACTATGTTGCCCTCAGTAGAGTGCTGTGCTGTCACAGCTCACAGCAATCTCAAACTCCTGGGTTTAAGCTATTCTCTTGCCTCAGCCTCCTGAGTAGCTGGGACGACAGGCGCTCGCCACAACACTTTGGCTATGTTTTGGTTGCAGTTGTCATTGTTGTTTTAGCAGGCTGGGATCAGGCTCAAACCTGACAGCCTCGGTGTATGTGGCTGGCGCCCTACTCATTGAGCTATGGGGGCCAACCTAAAAAACTATGATAGAGATATTTTAAAAATATAGACTTTTTAAAAAATAGCTTTCATCAGTTCATAGGAATAAAAAAGAATTAAAGGAATGTATATGGCTTACACAACCACCCACCCACACACACTCACACCCACATACACACATAAATTTGCATACGCCTTCCATCATGGGGATTAAATAGCTTCCTAACTGATTTGTCTGACCCCAATCTCTTTCTTTTCCATTCAATCCATTTTTTACATCTACCAGAGAGAAACTTTTTGAAAGGAAAATCTCTCTGATCCCTGTCTTATTTAAAACTCCAATGAGGGAACATTAAGGCACTGGGAGTGGAGGATGGGCCACGGGCAGAGCACGGCTGGCCCTACTCATCAGGGACACCCTAGGCTGTGAAAAGGGCCTCATGAATGCTTGCAGAAATTGAAATTTATAAGTAAATATAATAAATTAATTCCCAGGCATGTATCATTGAATCTTTTTAATACCTATTTTCTTAATCATTAGATATTAAAAGTATAACCATTTTCATATAGAAGGTCCCTGAACATGATTATTATTATTATTACTTTAAAATGAGATCTTCATAGTCCAAAAACTTGGAAGTCAGCAGCTGGGATAAAGTACAAATGATGTCATGGGCTGTGATTCATCAGAGCCTTCCTTGGCCCATCGGCCTTCCTGAGCACAACCTTTCTAGCTTTAGCTCTTCCTTCCTCTTGTATTAACCCAGACAGTCTAAGTTTACTCTCAGGGATCACCTGTAAACCAGTTGTCATTCTTTCTTCCTTCGCTGCATCATCTGGATTCCTGTCTGCTACAGTATTTTTCCTATGATGCCATCATTATCTGCCTGTGTACCTCACTAGACTGTGAGCAGATTCTGCTATGCCTTCTTCCTTGAATCCCTCCTTTCCCAGTTCCCCAGAGGAGTCTCTTGGTTAAGGTTTGACTACCTGAACTGTATTTTAAAACATGAAGCCAGTGCCAGAACTGAAAAGTGGTAGGAGAAGCCCATGAGGGAACTCTCTAAAACACAAACAAGAAACAAAACAATACACAAGCACACACCATCTGCCGGTGGGTGTCTAACTATGAATCTTAAGAGCCAAATAGAAGATTTACAAGAACATTGAGGAGAGGAGCACAGGAAAGAAAATTTGATATTTAAAAAGAACTCAGAATAAAGGCTAAGCCATGTTTTGCAAACTGAGACAGAATGACAAGTTTGGAATAGGCCCTCGCCCACAAGCTGGGCACCAGGGAGGCCAGCAGTAAGAAGTGGGTGGATTCGAGATTAGGAAATGAGTACTGAGCCCAGGCCTGCACAGGGCACCACAAAAGGAGGTGCTGGCATCTCTGCACAGCTGGTGTGTGGTGCAGGGCTTTGGAGCCCTGGGCAGGCTGACAAACAGCCCAGGGGCAGGTGGTTTGGACCAGATGCACTGAGACCCACGGAGACACCTGGACTTTGTTCTTTTGTGCTCAGAGGAGACAGGGCTATGGAAATTTTACTGGGTAAACCTCCAAGTACTATGAAGCTTATAGCTAAGAATCACCCCAGCTCTTCTTTGAGATGCTTACCATTACTTGAGAAGAAAAGACGGGGCTTATCATCTCTGCATGCCTAGAGGTGAGTGGAGGGAGAGATGCTCTGTGCTAATTTGGATCAATAAGTGAATGAACGAGGAAATAGTAAATACACAACTACATGATTCTATGCATAGCACACCTGGAAGAGGAGCTCAGACCATGACAGAACCAAATTCCAGAGAAGGTGGTTGTGAAGTGCTGGGGGTGTACAGGTGAGCTGCCACCCTCCTGCTTCTCCTGTAAATTGTCCTGATGGATTTTAGGCACTTCTGTTAATTCAATATCCCTGCTACTACTCTGACTGATTAAAAACCAGGAAGCAATTTGAAACTGTCAGTAATAGTTTGCAAATTAGAGAGAGGGAGACATTTTCTATCTCAAGACCAAACAGAATTCATGTCAGGAAGCTTTCTTTCCACTGTCAAACTGAGTTTAATGATGTTCTTAGTCTATGAGGACTGTCTCAGTGGACTTGAGCTGCTATAGCAAAATACCTTACCTTGGGTAATTTATAAATAACAGAAATTTATTGCTCACAGTTCTAGAGGCTGGGAAGTCCCAGATCGAGCCATTGCAGATTCCGTGTCTGATGAGGATGGCGTCTTCTATTAATAGCTGTGTACTCACATAGTGGAAAAGGCTAAGAAGTTCCCTTAAACCTTTTTTATAAAGGCACTAATCCCTTCTAGGAGGGTGAAGCCCCCATGACCTGATCCCTGCCTAAAGGACCCACCTTGTACCACCATCACCTTAGGGGTTAGGTTTCAACATATGAATTTTGGAAGGACACAAGCATTCAGACCATTGCAAGGACTAAACTTGGGAGGACAGATAGTTCTCTGAGCAGACGTGTTCACTGCTGCTTCATCTGTATCTGTTCACTGCTGCAGGATGGTAGCATAGCACCGTGAAGCACAGAAACTTTGCTGATTGAACTGAAAGGCCACTCGAGCTGCTTTGGAAATATTTCCCCCATTCTTTGAAGTTTTCACAGTCCAAGTTATTGGCTTTTCCTTTGGATTAAATGTAGTTATTAACAGGTACATTTCTATATGGTTATTTATAAGTGGAAATTTATAAATTTCAACACATATTCATTATGTGTGCACCGTATACCAGGTGATGTTCCAGTCATTCAGGATCCATCAAGGGACAACACAGAAAAAAGTCTCTGCCCTCATGTGTTCTATATTCAGTGTAACAAAATTCTGCAAATGAGTTGCAAGTGTACAATAATGGCTAAATTTCTACTTTATAATGAAATGAGTGACATTTGATGGGCACTTTTCTGTGCCATTCATTGTTGTTGACTATTTAGTTGATTTTGTAATTCTGTTATCTGAAAGCCCTAAATGAATCTCTGTTTCCATTCCAATATCTCTGTTTCTCTCTCTCTCTCTCTCTCTCTCTCTGATACACATGCTCAGATGATATGTGCATGCCTAACAATGTAGGGAAGACAGGATGAGAGGAAGGTATATGATTACCTAATATTTACATGTTTAAGCCTAAGTAAGACAAGTAGAACTTCCACAATATCTTTTAAGACCCAACCCGACTAAATATGAATCCTAATCCAAGGGTCGGTATTTTATCTTGACTGTATTGTTTTTTCGAGTTGCAACCTGTTCACGCAGGTGTGTCTCCCATCTGTCTATTGTTACAAAAAAAAGCCTCTTTTGTCTTTTAGTGAGGTAGGAAGCTCCGCAGAGTCCTCAGCCTGAGCGTGTTTGCAGTTTGGCCCTGCATGTCAGTTTGCTCCTATCTGTTGGTTCTAGGCCATGTGGCCTTAGGCAGTTCAGTAGTAGTCTCTGTGAGTGCACAGAACATTCTGCTTGGCCAGATGCCTATGGAGGGAGAGTGAGGAGGGATTTTTCACATCTCCTTTGGGATTCATGTAAGTAATTTTGTACTTGAGGTCTCTCACTCATGACTAAGGCCTGGCTGAAGACCTAGTGTGACAGGGGAGAGGGACCTGGGGATGGGTTCAGACTGGGTTGGGGGGGCTTCTGTGTACTCTGGATAAGGGTGCGGGCCATACTTGGAGTCCACATTCTGCATCCTCTGGCTGTTTCTATGTGACTTTCCACTTTTCTCATTCACAGTGTAAGGAAAACACTGCTTTTAAAGAGTTGTTCCAAAGTCTGAATGAAGTAATTTCTATAAAAGACCTTGCCACTTGGGAACTGTTGGTGCGGATGGTATTGAGACCCCATTCAGGGTCAAATTTAGCACCTAAAAGTATAGGACACCCAGTTAAGTTGAAATTTCAGATGAAGAAAAAAATGTTTTTTAGTTGTAATATAATATATGAGCATAACATGAAATAGAAGAGACTACAGAATAACTAATAAAATATAAACATTATATATTTACATAAATGTAAATATTTTCATAAAAATATTTCATGAGACATATTTATTCCAAAAAATGTAGTCATTGTTCATCTGAGTTTCAAACTTAGTTCACAAGGCAACACTAGCTGCTATGGTTGAGTGTCTCCTCCAAATTTTGGGTTGAAACTTTATCCCCAAAGTGGCAGTATTGAGAGGTGGGGCCATTAAGAGGTAATTATGTCAGGAGGCCTCTGCCCTTATGGATGGATTAATCTATTCATGGATTAGTGAATTAAAGGGTTAATGGATTAATGGGTTATATGGGAGGGAAACTCATGGCTTTGTAGGAAAAGGAAGAGAGAGTTGAGATAGTACATTAGGGCTTGGTGCCCATAGCTCAGCAGTTAGGGTGCCGGACACATAAGCTGGGGCTGGTGGGTTCAAACCCAGCCAGAGCCTGCTAAACAATGACAACTGCAACAAAATGATAGCTGAATGTTGTGGCGTCTATAGTCCCAGCTACTTGGGAGGCTGAGGCAAGAGAATCACTTGAGCCCAAGGGTTTGAGGTTGCTGTGAGCTGTGATGCCAGAACACTCAACAGAGAGTGACATAATGAGACTCTGTCTCAAAAAAAAAAAAAAAAAAGAAGAGCTAGTACATTAACACACTCAGCTCCTCTTCATGTGATGCCCTGTTCCACCTTGGGATTCTGCAGAGTCCCCACCAGCAAGAAGTTTCTCCCTAGATTTGACTCCTGAATGCTGGACTTTGGAACTGTAAGAAATAAATTTCATTTATCATAAATTACCCAGTTTCAGATATTCTGTTGTAAGCAACAGAAAACAGACTAAGAAGCTAGTCCTACCTCATCCCCTTTGCTGGGTCTGTGCATGGACTCCTGGCTGCCCTTTGTGTTGGCTGCTAACGGCACGGCTGCACCTTCCTCTTGGGGCGTTGGTGGAATGGAAGCTGTTTCACTTGGGAAATTAATCTCCCTACCACCACCACCACCACCAATGGCAGCAACCTGTGACTCTGACTGATGGACAGGGAACAGAAAATGTCTGCCCCTTTTCTCAAGGAAGGGCCAAATCTGTGTGCAGTTGGGGAGCTGCCCCAAGGGCCGAGGCTATAGCCAGACTCCAGTCAAGACCACATCCTGCCAGCTTTCTTCCCCTGCTTTCTCCTGCTTCCCTTCCGATACCGCCTTCACAATCATTTCACACAATCTCCATCTCAGGCTTTGTGTTAGATTAGAACCCATGTTAATGAGTGTGGATCTCTCCCCTTACTCTGATTAAAAAATTGTGAGGATCTAAAAAAGTGAGATTTAAAAAACCAATATTTTATTTTTAAATAACAATTTTTGATTTTTAAAAATTTTAATTGTGATAAGAACTACACAACATGAAATTTGCCATCCTGACCATTTCTAAGTTCAGTAGTGTCAAGTATGTTGTGTACAATGTTGTGTAACTAATCTTGAGAAATTTTTCATTCTGCAAGGCAATACTCTGTATCCCTTAAACAACTCCACACCGCCCACACCCTGACTTCCCACCAAACCCAGCAACTATCGTCCTAATTTCTATCTCTTGGAATTGACTTCTCTAAGGACCTCATGCAGGTGAAATCACACAGCATTCGTCTTTCTGTGTTGGGCTTACTTCACTCAGTATAATGTTCTCAAGGTTCATCCATGCGGTCAGAATTTCTTTTCTTTTTAAGGCTGAATAATATTCAGCTGTATGTTCATACCACTAGATTCCTTCTATCTCTTGGCTGTCGCGGATAATGTTGCTATGAACATGGTGTGCAAACATCTCTTTGAGATCCCACTTTCAATACTTTTGAATATATTCCAAGAAGTGGGATTGCTGGATCATGTAGTAATTCAATGTTTAATTTTTGTTTTGTTAATCATAGCTGTGTACATTAATACATTAATACATGGGGTACAGTGTGCTGATTTTATATATAATTTGAAATATTTTCATCAAACTGGTTAACATAGCCTTCATGGCATTTTCTTACTGTGTTAAGACATTTATTTATTTTTTGTGAGTCCCACATGACCCATTTTTGGAGGAAGAAGTTGTTATCTGTACAAACTACAACATGAGGGAAGGTATGACAAGCATGGCCCTAGAGTGTAAAGTGTTGTTGACTCAGGGCAAACTGGCTGGTTAATACAGGGAGTCCCCAGGTTACAAACAAGATAGTTTCTAAGGGTTTCTTTTTAAGTTGTGTGTAAATTGGAACAGGTACATTTACCTATTCTTTGTTATAGCCCCTTTTCATAAATGTGAGTTGCATACAAGTTGGATGTTTGTAACTCAGAGACTGCCTGCACAACAATTCTACTATAGGTAAAGGACTGAGTAAATATTGGGGGCAAATACTGAAGAACAGGGAAGCAAGCCTCTGGCCTTGCCAGCTCGGATAAAAGCTGAACATATAGTGAGTTTCTTCTATGTGGTTGTAGGACTGATTCCACTTTTTAAAAATAACAGCTTTATTGATACATAACCCACATACCAAAATATTGACTATTTTAATGTGTATAATCAGTGGTTTTTAGTATATTCACAAGGTTGTGCAACCATCACCACTACTCAATGACAGAACTTTTCCATCAGCCCCAGAGGAAAGCCCTTATCCATTAGCAGTCAGTGCCCGTCTCTCTCTCTGCTCTAGGAACCCCGGTAAACCACTGTCAATATGGACTGAGCTATTCTTGCCATTTCATCTAAGTGGAATCATGTAACATATGGTTTTTTGTGTATGGATTTGCTCATTTAGCAGGAAGTTTTCAAGATTTATCCATGTTGTACCCTGTTTTGATACTTTATTCCTTTGCATGGTTGAATAATATTCCATGGTATAGATATAGCATATTTTATTTATCTATTTATCAATTGATGAATGCTTGAGTTGTTTTCACCTTGTGGCCATTAGAAGTAATGTTGCTATAAATTTGTGTGCACATGTTTTTGTGTGTTCATACTTTTTAAATTTCTTCTGGATATATATCTAAGAGAGAAATTATTGGGTCAAATATTAGCTTTATGTTTAAGCCTTTTGAGGAACTGCTATGCTGTTTTCTAAAGTACTTGCACCATTTTACATTCCTACCAGCAATGTACAAGGGTTTCAATTTCTCAACATCTTTACTAATACTTATTTTGCGTTGTTATTATAGCCATTCTAAGGGGTATAAAGTGCTATCTCATTGTGGTTTTGACTTGCATTTCTCTGATAACTGAGGATTTTGAGCATCTTTTTATGTACTTAATGGCTATTTCTCTATTTTATAAATAATTAATATACAAAATTTTTGGTTTTTTTTATTTTTTTAATATATAAACTTTTATTCAAAGGTAATTCAAGAAATACATTTGGTTTTTGGTCATTTTTAAAGTGAGATTAATTGAAGATCTCAGAAAAATTATATCTAATTAACATACCAAAATGTTACAGAGTTCTCTCCTCTATTGATAACAGCTAAATTTATATACACAGAAAAAATTCTTAAGACCGTGCAAATGTCATTTGCATATCTTCTTTGCAGAAATGTTCATTCAGATCCTTTGCCTATTTTTAACTGGCTTGTCTACCTTTGTTGATTGAGTTGTAAGAGTTCTTATGTATTCTGGATATGAGACCCTAGATTTATGATTTGCAAACATTTTCTCACATTCTGGGGGTTGTCATTTCACTTTCTTGATAACATCCTTTGAAGTACAAAAGTATTTGATTTCAATGAAATCCAGTTTATCTTTTTAATGTATATTTTTGCTTGTGCTTTATGTATCATATCCAAAAATACATTAACAGGCTTGGCGCTCATAGCACATTGGTAACGGTGCCAGCCACATACAACAAAGTTGGCAGGTTCAGACCCAGCCCAGGCCAGCTAAAAACAACAATGACAATTGCAACAAAAAATAGCTGGATATTGTGGCAGGTGCCTGTAGTCCCAGCTACTTGGGAGGCAGAAGCAAGATAATCTCTTACGCCCAAGAGTTTGAGGTTGCTGTGAGCTGTGATGCTACGGCACTCTACTGAGGGTGACATAGTGGGACTCTGTCTCAAAAAAAAAAAAAAAAAAATACATCAACAAATCCAAAATCATGAAGATTTGCCCTTATGTTTTATTCTAAGAATTCTGTAGTTTTAGTTCTTATGTTTAGTTATTTGTTCCATTTTGAGTTAATGTTGTGTATGGTGTGAGTTAGAGGTCTACATTCATTCTTTTGCATGTGAATATCCAGTTGTTCTAGCACCATTGAGAAGCCTATTATTTTTCCCCACCATTGAATGGTCTTGATACCCTTATTGAAAATCAATTTCCCGTAAACATAAGAGTCTCTTAATTCTATTCCATTGATACATACTTGTATCCTTCTTGTATCCTTTTACCAGTACTACAGTGTCTTGATTTTGGTAGCTTTGTAGTAAGTTCTGAAATCACGTGAGTCCTCCTTTTTTAAAGACCATTTTAGCTATTCTAAGATCCTCACATTTCCATGTCAATTTAAGGTTCACCTTGTCAATTTCTACCCAAAAGCCAGCTGATTGGGATTTTACTGAATCTGTAGATTAGTTTGGTGAGGATTGTTAACTTAAAATATTAAGGTTTTTAAAAAAAAAAAAAAAAAAATTAAGGTTTTTCAATCCGTGAACATGAGATGACTTTTCATTTAGTTAGGTCAGCTTTAATTCCTTTCAATGGCATTTTGTAGTTTTCCCTTATTTGGTTAAATTTAATTCTAGGTATTCTATTTTTTTATTTTTATTTTATTTTTACTTAAAAATAATAATTGTATATATTCACAGGGTACAATGTGAATTTATGAGGCATGGATGCATTGTGGAATGATTAAATCAGGTTAATTAACACAAAATTATTTTCTATGTTTTTAATTTAATTTAATTTTCAGATTGCTTATTTTTAGTGTGCATAAATACAGATGGCACCTGACTTGCAATGGTTTGACTTAAGATTTTTAGCTTTATGATGGTGTCAAAGTAATGCGCATCCAGTAGAAATTATACTTCATATTTTGAATTTTGATCTGCTCCTGTGATGCTGGGAAGCAGCAGTGAGCTATAGCTTCTAGTCAGCACATAATCACTGGTGTAAACAACCCATACTCTACAGTGTACTGTGTTGCCAGATGGTTTTGCTCAACTGTAGGCTAATGTAAATGTTCTGAGCACCTTTAAGATAGGCTAGGCTAAACTATGATGTTCAGTACGTTAGGTGTATTAAATGCATTTTTGACTTACGATATTTTCAAATTATGATGTGTTTATTGGGACATAACCCCATCGTAAGTTGAGGAGCAGCTGTACAAATGATTTTTGCATGTTGACCTTGTATCCCGCAAACTTGCTGAACTCTTCTATTAATTCTAATGATTTTTTAAAGTGAATTTCTTAGGATTTTCTATATAGAAGAACACATTATCTGATGAAGCTTTACTTTTCTTTTTCCGATCTGGATGTCTTTTACTTCACTAATTTTCCTGAAAAGAACCTCCAGGACAATGATGAATAGAACTAGTGAGAGTGGAAATCCTTGTTTTATTCCTAACGTTAGTGGTAAAATGCCAGCTTTTCACCATTAAGTACTGATATTAACTATTTTTTTCAATAGGTGGGTGACCTTTATCAAGTTGAAGTTTCCTTCTATTTCTAGTTTATTGAATGTGTTCATCATGAAAGGGTATTGGATTTTGTCAAATGCTTCATTTGCATCTACTGAGATGATTGTGTAGTTTTTGTCTTTTATCCTTTTAATATAATACATTTCATTGATTAATTTTCTTATGTTAAACCAACTTTGCATTTCTGGGATAAATCACATCCATAGTATATAATCCATTTTATTTGCTGCTGGATTCAGTTTGCCTGTATGTTGTTGAGGGTTTTTGCATCTGTATTCATTAAGGATATTAGTCTGTAGATTTCTCTTTGTGATGATGCATTTGCTGGATTTTGGTATTAAGGTAATACTGCCTCCATAGAATAAGTTCCTATGATTCTACTTTGATTCATGTAAAAAGTCAAAGTAAAAAATTGGATATGTGATTTGCGTGGAGTTTTCCAACTTTATTTTCTGCCCTAATCACCATCCCTAAGGACTTCGTTCACAAATGGGCAGTTCTATTGTGTGGCTGCCCCTGTTCCAAGTTAATGGCCTTCAATTATTTTTATCATAGGATCATTATTCTTGTCTTTTTCCTTTTATTGGGGGGGGCATCATTTGGGGGGGCATCATTTCTTTCCCCATTATGTTATCCTTCAGTTACACTTCTCTGCTGTGCCTGTGTCTTCCTGAGGGCTTTAGCTCCCCTGTCCTCAGTGGATACTATATCATACTGTGAATCCTCAAGGGATAAAAGGATTGCTCAATCCTGTTTGAGTCAAGCCCCAGAGGTCCTTTTTTTGAACTACTTTTCCTTTCCTTCAATTATTTAAGTGTCTGTCATCCTGCTGAGGCCCACATTTTCTGCCTAGATTCTCTATTTTCATGTCTCCATATTGGTGCCTTTCTGGTTAACCCCACAAAGGAGTAAGCGCCTGTGCCATCCTTGATCCTTTCCTGTTCGGTTGTCCAAACCTGCAAGATATGTCCAAACATATTAATAGTCATTCTCTTGAAAAGCGGAGGTGCCAGGATCAGCAACAATACATTTACTATAATAATAAAGAATATTTTATGATGTGCTGGGAGTGCCACAGTTGGGACTGCCAGAGCTTGGGAATTCCAAGGCAAGAAACATAACCTTTCTCCTCAGCCCTTTCTTTAGTACTCTGGAGATTCTGGCAGTGTGGACACATCCTTGGCATGCCTTGGGTATTGTGTGGATGGATGAGTGAAATAGGAGAAAAGTATCTTGGGTGTTCAGCAGGCAGGCTTTTGTTTCTTTTCCTTTAGGTAAGAACATGGTACACTGAAAGATCATAGGCTGCAAAGTCCAAGTTCTCAGTTGTTACCCAGGTTCTGCCATCTAAGCAAATGGTATGAGGTAAAGTTGCTTTATGTGTGTGCTTCACCTTTCTGCTTTGCAAAATACAGATAATAATGATATCTGTTCCAGTGTTGTTGTTAGGATGAAATATTCAAAATTATAATCAAGTACCTAATTCAATGTTTGGCTCAAAGTCAATGATGGCCTTCTTTAAACGGTAGCCCAGTAATGTTCTAAGGGTGAACTATCAATTGATGGCATTTACTCTGACTCTGTTGAAGGCTCTATACTCTACCATGTGTTTTGTAATATGGAAAGGGAGATGCACAGAGCCAAGAAAAGACATGGTCCCTACCGGAAGAGAAAGCTTTTATCCTGACCTGCTTGAGAGAGATGAAAGGGGCAGGAAGATTTCGCACTCTGGCACTCTAGCAGGCCTCTTGCAGACTACAGTATGAAGGGGCCACAATCATATCTTCAAGTCCTTTTCCCCTAGGTTATTTTTTAGTCCTAACATGAATTATCAAAGGTATGACCTGTCTTAAGGCACTGATCTTTATGTCCATATTGCATTAAAGATAGGCACAAATTATTTGACAGCCTTCCCATAAAGAAGCTGACTTTACCTGCAATCCTTATTCCCTACGTCTCTGCTGGCTTATAGCTGCTTTAACCTAATCTAATGAAATCTAATTAAAGCCTTAGACTTAGAGTATGGAAGAAGTGACGTCAAGCTTGTTCTAGGTCTAGTCTTTAAAGAACTTTTTTTTTTTTTTTTTTGTCACCTGACTGTAGTCTCTAAAGAATTTGCCATTTCCATCTTGGTTTCTTGGAGATCTGAGCCATCATATAACAAGTCTGGCTACTCTAGTAGAGGGACCACATGGAAAGTCCTAGAGAGTCTTGGAGACAGAGAGAGGCTTAGCTGAGTCCAACCATTAATCCATTTCTGCCATGGCACCAGTCATCTGAGTGAAGCTAGCCTGAACCTGCATACCAGCCATCTGAATACTGCTAAATGACCCCAGTTAATGCCATTTGGAATAGAGGAATTGCCCAGCTGAACCCTGACCAAACTGAGCCACAGAACCATGAGATATAATCAAATGGTTGTTGTTTTAAGCTGCTCTGCTCCGGGCTGGCAATGAATAGGCAGAAAAATGCCAAATCATACATATAAAATTTAAGATGGTTATTTGTAAAAAAAAAAAAAAAAAAAAAAAAACTATGTATGTGACAAAATAAAACAATACAAACAGGAAGGTTTAAAATTAAAATGTAGAGACTCGGATTAAAGATGGCGGCTGAGTAACAGCTTCCCTGTAACTGGGCCTGGCGAATCTGGGGAGACAAGACTCCAGACATCTCTGGCCGGTGGGACCTGCCTACAATCATCCCTTTGAGGACACAGAGAGCCAGCAA
>CAUYPK010050979.1:0-19844 GCA_963574355.1 Loris lydekkerianus
TCCTCAATTTCCTGATTTGAGGAATCTGTTTTCAAGGTGACTGTCAAGGTCAAGAAGAGTTTTCAGGCTTTTCTTTGCCATGGCCCATGAATTCCAGTCCTTCCATAGGAATCTCTTTCTTCTTTCTTCTTTATTGCTTTCTGAACACACTGCTGGTAACGTTTGAAGAGGTCGGTGCACGGATCCCCGGAGCCGTCCACCTTGAGAAACTTCTCAGCAAACCAGCAATTGAAGCACTGGTCGTACTCGCGCTTCATGTCCGTGCAGGCCTCCCCTACGCTGTTCATGGCTACCTTCAGATGTCCAGTTTTAAATGAATCTGGCCTGCTACCTCTTACATGAACCTATTCTTACCCTGGTGTCCAAATGGGAACTATTCTTATTGGTTATTACAAGATCCAAAAAAGGTACACAATTACATGATTCTATCTAACTTTATGATGATATATATGTAATTGCTTTTTGGTGATGACCAAGGCCAGACTTCCTCTGATAAATTAATTTTCTTAATTTCTTTGTGCCACCTTTATGTACCACCCTTAGTCACTCTCTTCAGAGACTCACATACTTCCAAATTTACTTGTATTAATTCACCTCAATAAAAAAAATCTTTTTTCTTTTACATCTTCATATTTATTGTGCTTCTTAAAGACAATTTTCTCAACAGAACTTCTACAATTGCCAAAGTACAAGGATGAATGTCAGAATGTCAAGGGTTTTAAAATGAATTCTGATGAGACAGAAAAGGTCAAAGCACACTTCTTCAACATGTTCAAATGTGGTCCTGATTATAAAGATTTTACAAGGAGTATTTAGGCTATTCCTTAAAATGACTGCAGTATTCTGCTATTCTTAAGAATTAAATTTTGCTTGGAGCACTCTTTTTTCTAGGGTCCCCCTTTGTTCTGGGTCACCCCTCCTCATGCTTCTGCTCTTGGTTGAGATATCGTCTCTTCCGAGATGTCTTTTCAGTTCCCTCAAGGCATAGCAAGTTGCTCCTTCTAACACTCTCTCTATATTCAGTGTTTACCCTTTTAGAGAATTTATTACTCTGTATTCTGATTTTCAGTTAATTTGTGCACCTCTGTTTCTGCTCCTCTTCACATAAAATCAACTTCCTAAGGACAAAGACTGAACCTAGACTAAAATACTTCAGTGCCCAGCATCATGCTTACAAGTAGCTGATATGCATTTCTTACACTGAGGCGCATTCTTCAAAACAGTTGTCCTGTTTTCCATAAAAGCATAAGGGTCATGAAAGACTGAGAAACTGTCCCAGATTGAAAGGCTGGGGGAGAACAAGAAGGCAGACTCTGATCCTATACAGGATGTTGGGCCAGGAAAAAAAAAAAAACAAAAAATCATTAATAGCTCAAATGGCAAAATCTGAATAAGGTTAGTTGGTTAGTTAATAGTATTGCATAAATATTAATCTCTTGGTTTTGACAATTACATTGTGGTTTCATAAAATGTTAATACTTGGGGAGCTGAGTGAAGGGCATATGAGAAATCTTTGATTTTTGTAACCTCTTTATGAGCCTAAAATTATTTCAAAATGGAAATTTAAAGATTTTAAATAGGAACCAAAGTTCATATATTGACATAAATAAAAAAGAAGTTAGGCAAGAAAAACAGGAGGGAAGAAGGAATGAAATCTAAAACTAACTGGCTTTTGGAATATAGCTAGGGCAACAGAAGGATACATTTGAGAGCTTTCATAGCCACAAGTGCCTAAAATGCCATTATTACCACATTCTTAGCAGTCTAATTAGGAAATGCTCTTCATGACCACAACTTCATGTAATCCTTTCTTTGCTGCTTATTTCTGAGATTTGTTCCATATGTTTTCAAATCATTCAGTACAATTAAAGGAGTATTTACTGAGTGCTTGCTATGTGCCACGCACACAGTACCCAGAATACATACAAACATTGCTGCAAGATACTGTCCTTGTCCTCAGGGAGGAACTCAACCTACAGGGAAGGCCCAGCGAAAAAGAAAAGAAAGAGGCTGGACACCATGGCTCACACGCCTGTAATCCCAGCACTCTGTGAGGCTGAGGCGCGTGGATTGCCTGAGCTCAGGAGTTTGAGACTAGCCTAAGCTAGAGTGAGACCTCAATTCTCCTAAAAATAGAAAAATTAGCCAGGCCTTGTGGCGGGCACCTGTAGTTCCAGCTACCTGGGAGGCTGAGGTAAGAGGGTTGCTCAAGCCTAGAGAGTTTGAGGTTGCTGTGAGCTATGATGCCGTAGCACTCTACCCAGTACAACAGAGTGAGACTCTGTCTCAAAAAAAAAAAGGAAAGGAAAGAAAAAAGAAAAGGAGTGTTGATACAGTAAGAAATATGCCTAGACAAGTATCAAATAAGGAGGTAAGGTGGCAAAGCATTTGCTTTCCCGGGAACACAAAAGCCTCACAGAAGGGGTGATGTGTATGCTGATTTTCAAACTAAATTATTTTCCAAGTAGACAAAGTTGGGGAAAGCATTCCAGGCACAGCATGTATAAGATGTCAGAGGTGATAAACAGCAGATCACAGCTAAAATGAGAAGCACCCACAGAAAAAAGGGATATAATTCATCTATCATAAAATTCACCCATTTAAAGTATACACTTCCATGGTTTTTAATATTTCACAGAGTTGTACAGCCATCATTATATCTAATTTTAGAACATTAAAATATCACCCCTCCCTAAACAAAATTCTATACCCATTAGCAATCACTCCCTATTTCCCACAACCAGCCCTGAGCAACCACCAACCTACTTTCTATTGTTGCCTATTCTGGATATTTCATAGTGAAGAGATAATATAGTATATGATCTTCTGTAACTGCATTCCTTCATTTAGAATAATATTTTCAAGATTCATGGTCATATGACTATTGGCTATTTGTTTATCTTCGTTTGAAAAAAAAAACTGTTCCTGTCTTTTGCTTCCTTTTTAATGTGGTTATTTGATCTTTTTCTTGATGATTTGCTTGAGTTCTTTGTAGATTCTGGATATTAGCATATTGTTGGCTATTTTTCCCATTCTGTAGATTGGTCTGTTCTTATTGGTCTGTAGACTGTGTATTTTCTCTGTTGATAATTTCATTGGCTGTAGACTTTTTAATTTAATTAAGACACATTTATTCATTTCTGTTGTTGCTATATATGCCTTCAGGGTTTTAACCACAAATTTTTGGGATGGGGTGATATCTAGAAGAGTTTTTCCAATGGTTTCTTCCATAATTTTTATGGTTTCAGATCTTATATTTACGTCTTTAATCCATGTTGAGTTAATTTTTGATATAGTGAGAGATAGGGATCCTATATCATTCTTTTGCAAGTTGTTGTCTAATTTTCCCAACACCTTTTATTGAATAGGGTATCCTGCTCCCAGTATATATTTTTGTCTGCTTTGTCAAAATCAGTTTGTTATAGCTACATGGTTTTATTTCTGGGCTCTCTATTCGGTCTCATTGATCTATGCCTCTACTTTTATACCAGTACTATGTCTTATAATATAATTTGAAGTCAGGTAATATAATACCTCCATATTTGTTCTTTTTGCTTAAAATTGCTTTGGTTATCTGGGCCCTTCACTCAGCTCCCCAAGTGTTAACATTTTACAAAACCACAGTGTAATTAATTGTCACAGATATTTTAATGATGATGATTCTTCTAATCCATGATCATGGGATGTTTTTCCATTTGTTTATGATATCTGATTTCTTTCATCAGTGCTTTGTAGTTCTCTACAGTGTTTTATAGAGATTATTTACCTCCTTGGTTAAGTGTATTCCTGGATATTTTGTTTTCTTTGCAGATATTGTAAATGGTGTTGTATTCTTAATTTTGACTCTCAGCTTGAATGTTATTAGTATATAGAAATGCTACTGACTTGTGCACATTGATTTTGTAACCTGAGACTTTGCTGAACTTATTTATAAATCTAAGAGTAGATTTTCTAGATACAAGATCTTATCTTTGTAAATGGGGGATAATTTGACCACCTCTTTCCTGATTCAGATACCCTTTATTTCTTTCTCTTACCTGATTTCTCTGGCTAGTTCTTCCAGTATTATGCTGAATACAAGTGGTGACAGTGAACACCCTTGTCTTCTTCCAGTTCTTAGGGGTAATGTTTTCAGTGTTTCCCAATTAGATAAGAGGTTGACTGTGGGTTTGTCATATAGAGCATTTATTATTTTGAAATATGTTTTCGGCGGCACCTGTGGCTCAGTGGGTAGGGCGCCAGCCCCATATACCAAAGGTGGCAGGTTTGAACCCAGTCCTGGCCAAAACTGCAACAACAACAAAAAAAGTTTATTTTATGCCTAGTATGTTGCAAATTGTTATCATGAAAGAATGCTGGATTTCATCAAAAACTTTTTCTGAGCCTATTGAGATGATCAGATGGCCTTTCATTTTACTTCTGTTTATATGATAAATCACATATATTGATTTGCATATGTTGAACTATCCTTACATCCTTAAGATGAAATTCATTTGGTCATGGTGAATTGTCTTTTTGATATGCTGTTGAATTTGGTTTGCTAGCACAGTAGTACCTCTGTAAGTTGACAACCTAAGGGACTACAACAAACTTGTCAACACATGGAGGTGTCAACATAAGCAACTAGGCCTACTGTACTGATACGCATATGTGGTGCATGTCTGGTTTATGAAAATTAGGTTGACTTAAGGAGGTGGTCAATATAGGGAGGTAGTCGGCTATAGAGGTTCTACTTTATTTTGTTGAGGATTTTTGCATCTATATTCATAAGTAATATTGGTCTGTAGTTTTCAATTTTTTGATGTGCCCTTCTTGGCTTTGGTGTCATAGAAGGACTTAGGGAGGCTTCACTCTTTCTCAGTGTTATTGAATAGTTTCAGTAGAGGAGGTGCCAGTTTTTCTTTATAAGTCTGGTAATGTTTGTCTGTGAATCCATTTTGGCCAGGGGTTTTTTTGAAGAAGGAAATTTTTTTTATTATTGTTGTAATATCACTACTTCTTATTGGTCTGTTCAGGATTTCTTTTCTTCCAAATTCAGGCTTAGGAGTGTTTCCAGTAATTATTCTTTTCCTCTACATTTTCTAATTTATTTGAAGGCTTTCAGAGTAGTCACAGATACTATTTTGTATTTCTGTGGTATTAGTTGTAATGTCTCCATTTTTCTTTGTGATTGAGCTTAGTTAAGTCCTTTCTCTTGCATTTTTGGTTCATCTAGCTAGTGGTGTATAGATTTTGTTTTTCTTTTCAAAGAGACAAGCTTTTGTTCTTTTGACCCTTTGTATTGTTCTGGTTTCCATTTCATTTAGTTCTGCTCTGGGCTTTGCTATTTCTTTCCTTCTGCTAACTTTGGGTTTAGTTTGTTCTTATTTTTCTAGTTCCTTGAGATATGACATTAGTTTGTTAATTTGTGATCTTTCTGTTTGTTTGAGGTAAGTATTTAAGGCTATGAACTTTCCCTTTAGCATCACCTTTCCTGTATCCCATAGATTTTAACAGATTGTGTGGCCCTTGTTATTAAATTCAAATTTTTTTGACTTCTGTCTTGATTTTATCAAAAACCCACGGATCTTTCAGTAGCAATTTGTTTAATTTTCATGTATTTGTGCAGTTTTAAGAGTTCCTCTTAGAATCTATTTCAAATTTTATTCCACTGTGATTGAAGAAAATACATGATGTGATTTTAATTTTTCTTAATTTGCTGAGATTGTTTCATAATCTAACATATGATCTTGGAAAATGCCCCATGGGCTGATGATATATGTGTATATGCTGTAGTGCTGGGGTAGAATATCTATAAATGTCTGTTAAGTCAATTTGTTCTGGAGTCCCATTTAAGTCTAGTGTTTCTTTGTTGATTTTCTGCCTTGATGATCTGTCTAGTTCTGTCAATGAAATGTTGAAGTCCCTGGCTATTATGATGTTGCTGTTTGTTTCCTTTCTTAGATCTTATAGAATTTGTTTTATGAATCTGGGAGCTCCTGTGTAAGATGCATATGTAATTGGGATTGTTATATCTCCTTGTTGAAGTGATCCCTTTATCATTATATAATGACCATCCTTTTTTTTTTTACCATTGTTGATTTAAAGTATATTTTATCTGATATGAGAATAGCTACTCTTGCTTGCTTTTAGTTTCCATTTACATAGAATATTTATATTTATAGAATATTTATATTTATTTACCTTAAGTAAATAGACATGTAATATTTATATTTATAGAATATTTATGTTTATTTACCTTAACTCTATAAAAATCTTTTGAGAATTAAATGGGTTTCTTGAAGGCAGCATATATTTGGGTTGTGTGTGTGTTTTTTTTTTAAATACATTCAGCAAATCTACATTTTATTTTATTTTTTTTATTTATTTATTTTTTTTTGACACAGGGTCTTACTCTGTTGCCTGGGCTACAGTACAGTCATCTCATCATAGCACAGTGCAATTTCAAACTCCTGGGCTCAAGCAATCCTCCCACCTCAAGCCTCCTGAGTAGCTAGGACTACAGGCACATGCCACCATGTCTAGCTAATTTTTCTATTTTTTTGTAGACATGAGGTCTTATTCTTGCTCAGGTTAATCTCAAACTCCTGGCCTTAAAGAGGCCATAAGTGATCCTCCTGCCTTAGCTTCCCAGTGTGCCAGGATTATAGGCATAAGCCACTGTACCTTGTCCCAATCTATATCTTTTAAGATAGTGGTTCTCAATCTGTGAGTCACAGCCCACAGGAATTGTATTAAAGGGTTGCAGCATTAGGAAGGTTGAGAACCACTGTTTTAAGGGGAGGGAGCATTAAGACTTTTCACATTCAATGTTAGTATTGCTATATAAGATACTATTCTAGCCATTACTTTTATTCTTATCTAGTTGCTTTGTATTCTCCTTTGTGTTGTTGTTTTATAAAAGCTGTGAGTTTTAACTTTTAGGTGTTTTTACACTGGTGGGTATCAATTGTTCTGTTCCATGTATAGAACATTTTTAAGCATTTCTTGTAGGGCAGTTCTAATGACAAATTCCCTTAGTGTTTGATTATTTAGGAATGACTTTATTTCTCATTCATTTATAAACAGTTTTGCAGAATGCAAAATTCTTGTCTGGCAGTATTCCTTTTAAGGAGACTAAAAACAGCACCCCATTTCTTTCTGGCTTGTATGGTTTCTGTTGAGAAGTCTATTGTTAGCCTCATGGGGTTACCTTTGTATGTTACCCTGATGTTTTCAACTCATATCTCATAGGAGTTCCTCCATGTTGACTTTGGCTAGTCTGATGACTGTGGTTGGTGAAGCCCTTTGTGCAGTAAATCTTCCATGTGTTTGTTGAACTCCTCATATGTGGATGTCTAAATCTCTAGCAAAACCAGGAAAATTTTCCTCAGTTAGTTCCTCAAATAGATTTTTCAGGCCTTTTGCTTTTTCTTCTTCACCCTCAGTGATGCCTGTGATTCTTATATTTGACCATTTTACATAATCCCATATTTCTCATAGACTTTGTTCATGCCTCTTGATTCTTTGTTCTTTATTTTTTCTGGTTTAATTAAAAGCATTGCCTTCAGGCTCTGAAATTCTTCTTTCAGCTTGTCCTATTCTCTTGAAACTTTTCACTGTGTCTTGGATTTCCATAAATAAATTTTTCATTTCCAAAAAGTTTTATTTTTTTAATATATTTATCTCTTTGGTAAATTTTTCATTCATTTCCTGAGTTGTTTTTCTGATTTCTTTCAGTGGGTTTTCCATTTTCTCTTGGATCTCATTGAGTTTTCTTATATCTATATTTGGAATTCGTCTGTCATTTCAGTATTTTAATTTTGGTTGAGATCCATTGCTAGAGAGCTAGTGTGCTCTTTGCCAGGGGTAGGGTGGGGGTGTTTTTGACCCAGAGTTTTCATACTTCTGGAGTTCTTGTGCTGATTCTGTCTCATCTAAAGCACCCTTTTCGTTTAGGATTTTCTTTTGTTTACATGGGACTTTTTTCCCCCTTTACTCTTAAGGGTGTGCCTAAAGTATATGTTGGGTAAGAAACTTTGGCTTTACTTGTGGGTATCTTGATGGGGGTCCAGGTTCTGGATGGAACTTGGTTATTGATATCCTTAGTGTGGTTTTCTCTTAGTTATTTGTAGGTTGTAGTTGTGGTATATTAAGTGCATGGGCAGATTCTCTATCTCTTGTTGAAAAGGGGATGGAGATCTTTGCAATCCCTTCTCTTTACTCAGCCCTGTGTTCTTCTTAACAATATGAATTATACTAGCATGCCACATTTAATCTCTAAATCAGTGGGTGGCACTTGTGGGTAAGAGTCATCCATTTACTGATTTGATCAGTAAATGCTGCAATGTTTATTGTTCTCCTTGCCAATAGCTGGTGCTTAAAGAAAAGATCCAGCTGCAGTGGTGTTTTCTGGGATCTGTGACCAGCTCTATAGTCCATCAGAAGTACTGGATGCCCCAGGCAATGGATGGGCCCCTAGAGCTCCCAGGGAAACTCCCAGCTTATTCTTCCCCACAGAAGAGGTGAGTAGAGAAGTGAAGCTAGGTGGGGTTAGGTCAGAAAAGCCTGCCTTCAAGCTGCACAAAGACGGCCACAAGAGCTGTCTTGGCTAAGGTTAAGTGTCAGCCCCTAGGCCACTGGGGAAAGCCACCAGGTAGGAGCTGAAGTGGCCCCACCACACAAAAGAGTCTGCTTATGAGAGAGAGGCAATCTGTTTCATAGCCTATGATTGGCATAGAGAGTGGATTTCACTCTTCTCCCTCTTCTCTTGACCTGCAGATCTCTTTCCACCGTCTTACCCACAAGGAGCAGCCTCACCAGCAATGGTACCATGGGCTAGAAGAATCCCTGCCCAAGATCCTGCCCCAGACAGAAAGTGCAGCTTTTCTATTGGGGGAAGTGTGCTCCATGAGTGTGCTGGGGCCGGGATCCACACTGCACTTTCCTTTTAGTTCTGTTCTCATGGGTTCCTTCTCTTCCCAAGAGTTGTTCACAAATCTACCATGCCCCGAAGCAACACAATTGAGTCCTCAGAGTATGGGATCTGGCCCCTGGGCCTGACCCTGGGTTCCTGAAATTCATCCCTGACTGTATCAGGAAGAAGAATGCTGGTCCCAAGTTGCCCATAGTCAAGCTTAGGCAGGCTTAATGTCCCTCTGCTGTAGGGTATTTTCTGCTTTGTTGGGGCAGCCAGGCAAGCATCACCATGCAAGGCCTGAGGGCAGGGAGCTCACAGTTTGGGCATTCTTTGATCTGCTGCAGGTCTTTAAGAAGAAAAGCATGAGCCCCACCCTCTGCAGAAACCTCATTGTAGTGGGCATGCCAACAAAGGGGATACAGCCAATCCTGAAAGTCCTGGCTTGATACCTTGGGGTACCAATGCCAACTCCACATGGGAACTACCACAGCTACATAAGCAGCTACATCAGTGGGGGAAGAGATGCAAAGGAAAAGAGTCTGAATGGGGGACAACTGGGACTCTGGTCCCCTTTGTCCTGAGGGATCCCGTAGCTTCCTTCATCCTCCTCTCTCTAGAAGACAGCCTGCCCTGAATGTCTGCTCTGGGAACACACTGTTCTGGAACTCACTGGCCCTGTCACCCCAGCAGTTTTGGCAGGTGTTGGAAAACATTTGTGTGGGGACCAGTGCCAAAGAAACTTAAGAGCCGAAGCTCCCTGGAGAGAACAAAGGCATACAATGTGTGAAGAGGCAGCACAGCACCCACTACCCCAATTTGGATGTGTGATAAGAGGGAGTGACCCCAAGGGGGCTGGCAACCTGGTTCTCTGTTCTCAAGAAGCTCCCGTTCACTAGTAGCAGTAGTTTTTGCGCCTACAAAGTAAAAGAAGCTCTCCAACAGTTTGGGAGCCTGCAGTCTGCCAAAGTGTGAAGGGAGTAAAAACAAACATTTCCACCTACCCGAGCCATGAGGCTCCAAATTCTTGGGAGTCGATCTCTGCCAAAATCCTGCTCCTTGTCTGCTCGATAACATCTTCCCATAGAATCTCTGGTAGGTTCTAGCATTTTTCCTTCAGAATTACACATTAGCTATGTTTTTTTTTTTTTTAATCTAAAACTTTTCCTTCTTTCTGCATTGATCTGGCAACCAATGTCTCTAGTCAATAATCTTGCCTTCCCTTTGGGCCATATGGCAATTCTATGCTTATTTTTGACAACTGTCAAACTGTTTTCAAAGGGACTATACCATCTAACGTTTCCATCAGCAATGTATGAGGGTTCCAGTTTCTTCACTTCTACACAAGCACTTGTTATTGTCTATATAGACATCATAGTGGGTATGGAGTGGTGTATTGATGTGCTAGAGCTACTATAACAAATTAGCACAAACAGAGTGGCTTAAAGCACAGAAATTTATTGTCTCACAATTTTGGTGGCTAGAAGTCCAGAATCAAGATATCAGCAGGGTTATTCTTTCTACAGGCCCCAGGAGAAAGGCCGTTCCATGCCTCTCTCTTAGTTTCTTGCATTCCCAAGGAATCCTAACCATTCATTAACTTATAGGTGCATCACTCTGATCACTGTCTCTGTCATCATGTGGCACTTTTCCCTGTGTCTGTGTCTCTTCTCCAGGCTGTCATCCAATATGACCCCATCTTAACTTGATTACATATTTGAAGACCCTATTCCTAAATAAGGTCATATTCACAGGTACTAAGCCTTAAACTTCAACATGTCCATTTGGAGGACACGTTTCAACCTACCTACAGCAAGAGGTGATCTCATTGTCATTTTGATTTACATTTCCCTAGTGGCTCATGATGTTGAGCATCTTTCATGTGCTTATTGGCTACTTATATATCTTCTTTGGAGAAATATCTATTCAAATTCTTTGTTCATTTTTTAAATTGAGCTATTAGGCTTTTTATTTTGAGTTATAAGAATTCTTTATATTCTGTGCCCTCATCAAATGTATGATTTGAAAAAATGTTCTCCCTTCATGTGGACTATCCTTTAACTTTTTTGATAGTGCCTCCAAACAAAAAAGTTTTTAATCTTAATGAAGTTCAATTTCTTTTTATTGTTGTTGTTATCTACACTTAAATGTCATATCCTAGAAAGCAATAGCTAACCCAAGTGCATGAAAATGTATGCCTCTTTTCTTGTAAGAATTGTATAGTTTTATCCCATTTAGGTCTTTAATCTGTTTTGAATTAAATTTTGTGCATGATGTAAGGTATAGATCCAAATTCATTCAGTAGTCCTAGCACCATTTGTTGAAAATAATATCCTTTTCCACTGAATTGTCTTGACACCCTTGCAAAAATAAAATTAACTAGAAGTATAAGGATTTGTTTCTGGACCCTCAATTCTATTCCATTGGTCTATATATCTATTCTTATGTTGATACTACATTATCATGATTACTGTAGCTTTGAAATCTGACATATGAAACCTTTATTCCTGTTTTTTAAAATCAGTTTGGCTATTCTGAATCCCTTGCATTTCCAAATGAATCTTAAGATCATTGTCAATTTTGGCAAAAATCCAGCTAGGATTTTCATAGGGATTGTGTTGAATCTGACAATCAATTTGGAGGTAGTCCCATTTTAACAATACTAAGTTTTCCATGTGTATGGCTATCTTTCTATTTACTTAAAACTTCTTTAACTTTTTTTCAATTATTTTTGTGGTTTTCAATGGACAAATATGACGTTTCTTTTGTTAAATTTAAGTATTTTTGATATTATTATAAATGAAATTATTTCCTTAATTTTATTTTCAGACTCTTCATTGCTAGAATAGAAGAATAAAGTGGCTTTATATTAATATACTGATTTGTATCCTGTAACTTTCTGAATTTATTTATTAGTTCTAATAGCTTTGTAGTGGATATACATACAAGATCATGTCCCCTGCAAATTGAGATACATTTACTTCTTCCTTTCCAATCTGAATGCCTTTTATCTATTTGTCTTTCTTAACTGACTTGGCTAGAGCCTCCAGTACAATATTAAATAGAAATGGTGAGAGTAAATATCTTTGGCTTACACCTGATGATAAAAGGAAAGCTTTTAGCCTTTAATCACTATGTATGGCATGAGTGTGGGTGTTTCATAAATTATCTTTCTGTTTAAAGAACTTTCCTTCTATTCCTAGTTTGTCAAATGTTTTGTCATGCAAGGTTGATGGATTTTGTCAAATTTTTTCCTGTTTATTGAATGATCACGTGGTTTGGGTCCTTTATTCTGTTAACATGGTACATTGATTCTCATATGTACATTCCTGGAATCAATCCCATTTTGTCATAGGATATAATTCTTTATATGCATTGTGGAATTGAATTTGCTAGTTTTTGCTGAGGATTGTTTCTCTATAGAAGGATAGCAATCAATAGTTTTCTTTTCTTCTGATGTCTTTGGTTTTAATATGTGAATAATACTGTCCTCATAGAATGAATTGGGAAGTGTTCCTTGCTCTTCTATTTTTTTGAGGAGTTTGTGAATGATTGGTGTCAATTCTTTAAATATTTGATAGAATTCATCAGTGAGGCCATTTGGACCTGAGCTATACTTTGTGGAAAGTTTTTTGATTATTTATTTAGTTCAGTTACTTGTTATAGATCTATTCAGTTTTTGATTCTTTATTTAGTCCAGTTACTTGTTATAGGTGTATTCAGATTTTCTATTTCTTCTTGATTCCATTTTCATAGTTTGTATCTTTCTAAGAATTTGTTCATTTCATCTATATCATATGATTTGCTGGTATGTGATCATTCATAGTCTCTTCTTATAATCCTTTTGGGTTTTTGTAAATCAGTAGTGATTACCCTCTTTTATCCTAATTTTAATAATTTGATATCTCTCTCTCCCTCTCTCTCTTAGTTTGGCTAAAGAATTGTCAATTTTGTATATCATTTCAAAGGACCAACTTTTCAGTTCATTGATATTTTTCTATTTTTATTCTCTATTTCATTTATTTCTGCTCTTTATTATTTATTTCTCTCTACTTGCTTTGAATTTAGTTTCCTCTTCTTTTTGAGTGCCTTAAAGTTAAAAAGTCATTGATTTGAGATCTTTCATCTTTTTTATTATAGACATTTATAGGTACAAATTTCCCAATATGAAAATTTCATTTTCATTCATTTCAAAGTATCTTCTAATGTTCCTTGTAATTTTTTCATTGGTTATTTAGAAGCGTGTAATTTAATTTTGATGTATTTATGAATTTCCCAAGTTTCCTTCTGTTGCTGATTTTTTTTACTCAATTCCATTGGGGTCTAAGAATCTATTTTATACAGTTTCAATCCTCTTAAATTTATTGACAGAAGAATGGCTCTCTTGATCTCAGAAATCATGAAGAACTTTTGAAGAATTTTAAGAAGGGGATGACATGTAAATTATGGAAAGATTGCTCTGGGAGAAGTATAAAAAGAAGACCAGAGACGTGACATGAAGAAAAAAGAATAAGGAGAAACCATTAAAAATTATTCAGACAAGAGATGACAGATGCCTGTAGTAAGGTTATGACATGGAGAGGAATGAATAAACCAAAAATATATTCAAGAAAGAGTATTCTCAGAGATGAAAATTAATTAGATACAGTGAGGAAGTCTAGATGAGTCTCGTATTTCAGATTTGAGTCACTGGATGTATGCTGGGACCATTGGTTGAGACAAAGAAAACTGTGATAAGAAAAAGTTCTGTTTTACAGGGTGGGTGGGGACTATGGTTCCGTTTTCTATTGAGCATATGAGTCCAAAGCTCAGGAAAGAGATTTTCACTGTTATCTTATTAATATATTGTTATATAAAGAACCAGACAAGCTAGACATATAAATGGGACTCTTCAGAGAGATGAATAGAGTGAAAAGAGAACAGGGCCAAAGAAGAAAAGTGGGGAACATGGGCACTTAAGGAGAGGACAGAGGACAAAGAGCCATGGAAGGACACTGAAAAAGGCAAGTCCCAACAGGAGAAGCCCAGAGTCCTAGTGTGTGGAAAGCCTGTTCCAAGAAGGAGGGAAAGGAGACTAAGAGAGGAGGATCACTTGAGGCCAAAAGTTTAAGACTAGCCTGGGCAATGTAGCAACACCCTGTCTCTAACAAATAAAAAAAAATTAGCCAGACATGGTAGCATGCACCTGCGGTCCCAGGAGAGGGGACTGAGGCAGGAGGGTTATTTGAGCTCAGGAGTTCAAGGCTATGGTAAGCCATGATTGTACACTGTACTCAAGCCTGGGTTACAGAGCAAGCCCCCTGTCTCTAACACAAAATAAAAAATAAAGAAAATTGTTAAGTATTTTTTTCTTAAATAAAAAGAAAAAAGGACAGGTCAATACATGAATGGCAAAAGGAAGTCAAATTACCCTGCTACCCGAGAATAACCGACAATAACTCTCTTCAATTGTTTTCTGATGGCTTTCTGACAAAGATTTGATTTTGATCAATAAGGTGCAGCTGAATACTTCTCTTATTTTTCTTTCTCAGCTTCAGTAATTGACATCTGCTGTTCCTACCTGTCACGTATCTCATCCACCTTCTTTTGAAAACAGCAGTTCTGGTGAAACTGTCAAGCAAGGTGACCCCCACTCTGACCTGCCAATGAGAGAAGGCAGGGCCTGTGACCCCTATCAGGCCAATCAGGATCTTGCCTCCTGGAATTTGAATGTTGAGCAGTGAAAGTCAAAGCTGTGAGTGCTAACCTGACCTTCTGCCATATCCTGAAGAGAGTGTACATATACAGTGATTTCTACTACTTAGAGTCCAGCACTGCCCCAGTTTTTATCTAGCAGAATCAGGGTTGGGATGACGGTAAAGGCTGAAGCAAGTGAGGTGTTCACCTGGGGTGCAAAATTTAGGAAGGCTCAAAAAAACTCAGTAGTCAAGTTAATATTTTAGTGCAATATTTTTAAAAACTAAAATTAATGCAAAAATCTGTGATACATAAAATATCAAAAAAAAACAAGCTTGGTGAAACTGATTTTCTCTTTTTTCTCAGGTTTTAACATGGCTTGAAATTGCGCTATAGAGCCCTGATTGTTCACATTTTACTGTTTCCATGAGCCACTTTTTATCCTTCCAGTAAATTCCTCCTTCCCATGCATTAACCAGAAAATATTTTGTTTGTTGACAACCTCAAACCTAACTAATTCAGAGTCTGACATTATAAGTAACGGTGACTGCCTGGTAGTTCCTTGGTTGCCATAGATTCCAATTAATAATTCAAATTCATTGATTTTCTATTCAGAGAGGTTCTATGTTGTCCAAATGCACACCTAAAACTCACCTCAACCTGAAGACTATTTGAAATCAGTGATAAGAAACCACCAATTGGCTGGGCGTGGTTGCTCACACCTGCAATCCTAGCTGTCACAACCACATAAATGATCACACAAGACACAGATTGACAGTACACACTGCAAGAGGTGAGGCTAACCATAGGTGCAGGATAGCCCCGAGCACTTCTCGCAGAGTCCTTTCATTGAGAAGATACATAATGGACAGAAAGATTACTAAGCAAAGACCTGCAGGGGCTGTGTGCTCAAGGAAATGATCTCATAGGTGCCAAGAGAGTATGTACTCAAGGAAATAATCTTCAAAGGTGGTAAGGGAAATGATTTCCAAAACTACTACATGCAATTTTTCTCCACTAATCCTTCAAGGAACTGCCATAAAATGCTAAATGTTTAACATTAGCCTTACTACTACAGGACTGAACTTCGCTACTCCAGGATTACTGAGTTATTTGGTGGCTTGCCTTCCAAGTCACAAGAGATTGCTAGGAGAATGTCTTGTTCTATAATTCCTCAGATGAGTTATGATATTGGTGACTATTGTAGTAAGTATGATGTTTAATCCTCTATACCTAGCACACTGAGAGACTGAGGCAGGCAGATCACTTGAGCTCACAAGTTCAAGAACAGACTTAACAAGAACAAGACCCCTGTTTCTAAAAATAACTGTGTGTTGTGGCAGGCTCCTGTAGTCCTAGCTACTTGGGAGGCTGAGGCAAGAGTGTCACTTGAGCCCAAGAGTTTGAGGTCACTGTAAACTATGACACCACAGCATTCTATCAAGGGCAAGAAAGTGAGACCCTGTCTAAAAAATAAAAAATAAAAAAGTCACCAATTGGAGATGAATCTCAAAATATTTAGAACCAGAAGAATTTAGACAGAAATGGGTACATGCTGGAGGGAGAATATAATAAGGAAACTTTTGGAATGTTTTAATTAAATTCAAAGATTTCCTCGTATCTCAAGTTTGATTGTAAGGCAAATAAAGTAACATATATACTTTGATTTATAATGTAATTGAAATTCTGTAGTAGAATAAAGGAGGTTGGGGTCCCCAGATGAGGTCTTGGCATGAAGAATGAAGAGGCTTGACACAGTCTGTGTCAGGGGACTGAGGAACTCAGGGTGGAGCCCTCTCAAGTAAACCTCGGGTCCCTATTTATTATCATAAAATGTAAAGAAGTAGACGAAAGCTGCTTGCCCCACATTAGCACTGATTAGGGAGTATATGAAAAAGTTAAGATGGAATGTCCCCACCTTTGTTTTTGCAAAACTACAAACCTTGAACACAACCTCTGCCTCCCCTATCAAGAGACCTTTGGAATCTAGAGAATTTTTACCATAATTATTGCCACACCTCACATATACATTCTCTCTTGGAGGTTAGTTTTCTGATCTCCTGCACAAACACAGCTCACACGCCATTCTTGTGATTCTCGGTCTCTCAAAGCAGGAAGCGAGTCTTATGCTAAACATCAGGGCTCCATTTCCCCTACAACAGAAATTCTTCCCTCCCAGTCTAATTTTATAATGGAACTGTATTTTAAAAGTCAAATCAGACTTCTGGTTTTCAGTTTGGCATATAAGTAGCTTGAAAGGTGCTACTTTGTCCTTAGAACAAGTAAAAAGATGAACAAACTGAAAAGTCAACAATTGTTCTTAAATCTGTAAAGAAAGTGACATTACAAGACAAACCACTGCCTCCAAAGCCAGAGACCTTAACATGTATTTCAAAATCAGAAAGAGCAGCAGGCAAATACAGAGATTCACAACTTACCAGAGCAGAAACCCAACAACAGCAACCTTTGTAGAGACTGGTGCTGGATTCCTTTTACTCAGTACATCATGTCTAGCTATCAAAAAAAACATATTACAAAGCATACTAAAAGGAAAAAAAATCACTGTTTGAAGAAATAAAGCAAGCATCAAAACCAGACTCAAACATAGCAGGGATGTTTGAATAATCAGACCAAGCATCAAAACGAGTATGATTAACACACCAGGCATTCTAATGGGGAAAAAAATGGGCAACATGCAAGAATATTTGGCAATATAAGCAGAGAGACAAAAATTCTCAGAAAGAACCAAAAAGAAGTGCTAGAAATAAAAAATACTGTACCAGAAATGAAAAACGCCTTTAATGGGTTTATCAGTATATTGTACAGAACTGAGGAAAGAATCTCTAAGCTTGAGGCTGTCTCCATAGAAACCATCAAAACTGAAAAGAAAAGGGAAAACACAGAATAAAACAACAGAATAGAATGTCCAAAGACAGTGGATGACTATTGAAGGCAAAATACATATGTGATGGAAACATCAGAAGGAGGATAAAGAAAGAAACAATGAAATTATTTGAAATAATAATGATCAACAATTTCCATAAATTAATTCCAGACAACAAGCACAGGTCCAGGAAGCTGAGAGAATACCAAGTAAGATAGTTACTGAAAAAGCTACATAGAAGTCAACTACTTTCTTTTATACCACCAATAAACAAGTGGAATTTAAAATTACAAACACAATACCATTTACATTAGTATTCCAAAAACAAAATTCTTACGTATAAATCTAACAAAACATGTACAAGGAACACTAAAAAACTCTGATGAAAGAAATCAAAGAACTAAATAAATATAGAGATATTTCCATGTTCATGGATGAAAGGCTCAACTTTGTCAAGATGTCAATTCTTGCCATCTTAATCTATAGACTCAATTCAATCTCTACCAAAATTCCAGCAAGTTATTTTCCGGATATTGACAAACTTATTCTGAAGTTTCTACTGAGAGGCAAAAACAAACAAAAAAAAACACACCAAAATAACCAGCACAATACTGAGGAAGAACAAAGTTGGAGGACTGACATTAGACTTACTATGATGCTACACTAATCAAGACAGTGTGATACTGACAAAAGAATAGACAAATAGATAAATGGACTAGAATGGAGATCCCCAGAGTAGATCCACATTAATATAATCAACTGATCTTTGACAAGGTGATGTAACAGAGAAAAGATAGTTTTTCAACAAATTGTGCTGTAAAAACTGAACATCCACATACCAAAAAAAAACAAAAAACTAAATGAATCTAGACCTTAACAGTATTCACAAAAATTATCTCAAAGTAGATCACAGAGTTAAATGTAAAATGTGAAATGATAAAACTCCTAGAAGAGGGCAGTGCCTGTGCCTCAAAGGAGTAGGCCGCCGGCCCCATATGCCGGAGGTGATGGGTTCAAACCTAGCCCTGGCCAAAAACTGCAAAAAAAAAAAAAAAAAAAACTCCTAGAAGATAGGAGAAAACTCAGATAACGTAGAGTTTGAAGATGACTTTTAGGACATAACACCAATGACATGATCCGTGAAAGAAAGAATTTATATGCTAGATTCTACTACAATGAAAGTGTTCTGCTCTGTAAAAGACACTGTTCAGAGAATAAAAAGAGAATGCACAAACTAGGAAAAATAATCGCAAAAGACATAGCTGGTTAAAAAACTATTATCCAAAATATACAAAGAACTCTTAAAACTCAACAATAATAGTAATTTTTTAAAATAAACAATTTAAAAGTAAGCCAGACCAGGCATGGTGGCTCCCACCTATAATTCCAGCACTCTGGGAAGCCGAGGCAGGTCTATTGCCTGAGCTCGTGAGTTCAAGACTAGCCTGAGCAAAAGCAAGATCTTGTTTCTACTAAAAATAGAAAAACTGAGGCAAAAGGATCACTTGAGCCTAAGAGTTTGAGGTTGCTATGAGCTATGATGCCATGGCACTCTACCAAGGACAACAGGTTGAGAGTCCATCTCAAAAAAAAAATAAATAAATAAATATGAGGAAATGACCTCAACAGATATTTCACTAAAGAAGAAATACAATCATGCTCATGGCTGGGAAGACTCAACATTGTTAAAATGTCCATACTACCCAAAGCAATATATATTTTTAACGCAATCCCTATTAAAGCTCCACTGTCATACTTTAAAGATCTTGAAAAAACAATACTTCTTTTTATATGAAATCAGAAAAAACCTCGAATAGCCAGGACATTACTCAGAAATAAAAACAAAGCAGGAGGAATCACGTTACCAGATCTCAGACTATAATACAAATCAATAGTGATCAAAACAGCATGGTACTGGCACAAAAAAACAGAGAAGTAGATGTCTGGAACAGAGTAGAGAACCAAGAGATGGATCCAGCTACTTACCATTATTTAATCTTTGACAAGCCAATTAAAAACATTCAGTGGGGAAAAGATTCCCTATTTAACAAATGGTGCTGAGTGAACTGACTGGCAACCTGTAGAAGACTGAAACTGGACCCACACCTTTCACCATTAACTAAGATAGACTCTCACTGGATTAAAGATTTAAACTTAAGACATGAAACTATAAAAATACTAGAAGAGAGTGTAGGGAAAACAGTTGAAAAAATCAGTCTGGGTGAGTATTTTATGAGGAGGATCCCACGGGCAATTGAAGCAGCTTCAAAAATACACTACTGGGACCTGATCAAACTAAAAAGCTTCTGCACAGCCAAGAACACAGTAAGTAAAGCAAGCAAACAGCCCTCAGAATGGGAGAAGATATTTGCAGGTTATGTCTCCGAC
>CAUYPK010050981.1:0-24377 GCA_963574355.1 Loris lydekkerianus
AGGGGGATTGGTGAGAATACATTTGTGGTGCATCTTACAATGGTATATGTGAAACTTAGTAAATGTAGAATGTAAATGTCTCAACACAATAACTGTGAAATTGCCAGGAAGGCTATGTTAACCAGTGTGATATAATGTGTCAACTGGTCTGTGAAACTAGTATATGATGCCCCATGATCATACCAATGTACATAGCTATGATTTAATAAAAAAAAAAAAAAAAAAAAAAACAGATGGCCTTACTGAAGTATTTGTTGCAGTCCAGTCTTCTGCAGTGATGAGCTGGCGAGGTCGCTGACATAGCTCAAGAATATCTAGTAAGGCCGGGCGTAGTGGCCCAGCTAAGCTGATTAAGCCTAGTGCTTTAGGAAGCTGAGGCAGGTGGACTGATTGAGCCCAGGAGTTCAAGGCCAGCCTGAGCAACAGTGAGACAGTATCTGTACCAAAAATAGAAAAACTAACCAGGCACTGTGGCAGGCATGGGTGCTCCCAGCTACTCTGGAGGCTGAGGCAAGAGGATCACTTGAGCCCAGGAGTCTGAGGTTGCTGTGAGCTGTGATGATGCCGCTGCACTCTACCCAGGGCAACAGAGTGCAAATGCCACACACACACACATACACACACATACACACACACACACACACACACACAAAGGCCCCATACTCCAGAAAAGAGTTTGGGGGGGGTTACAAAAAGAACTCACTTGTCTAGCTTTTTGATCACGTACCTATTTTGGTGTTCTTTTTCAACTGTTTTCTTTGGTCTCATTTATTGCTCCCTCTAGCTAGTGGGGGTTAGATTTCACCTCCCACTTGGGAAGTGCCCACGTGACCTAGCAGACCCAGAGGCTTGGGGAAGGGAATCAGGGAGTGGACTTTGTAGCTGCGCTGTTCCAGGCTGTAAGGGGGGTGAAAAGCTCTCACCTTCTGTATTGGGATTTCTTCAACTTACTTCCTCTGTCTTTAGTTAAGTGAAAAGGTTAAGGTTGAGACAGAGATATGTGCCCAAAAAAAGCAGTCAGGAGTAGGTGATCCACAGCTGTCTCTGGTCTTGGACTTTAAAAGTTCACCCTTCACCAGACAGCCAAATAGAGTTCTAGTCTCTAGTTTCATGGCCCAGCTAAGCTGATTAAGAGAGAAGGCACATGAGTGACCAGTGCTACTAGTATTTCTTAGAAAGCCAGTCTGATCAGTAGGTGAAGTCAAAGTCTAGTCATTTCTTGCTCTGAGCTACAAATGCTATCTGGCCAAGTTGGCAAGTTGAGGTGAGCAGTTTGTCACCTACAGAGGAGTACGTGAGGGACAAGCAGAAGCATCCTCACAGGACAGGAATTCACGTCTAGGACCAGAACAGAGTCCTCCACTCTAACTTCTGTGAGGATGACACCCTTGTGAAATTGCTCATGCTGCACCTGCTATGCTCCCACCACCTCTGTCTGCTAAGTAAACAAATGAATCTCAGGATGAAAAGAACGCTGGTGTCAGAGCGTGTGAGCTTCTCCAAGGATCCCTTGGCTTACTCCTCAGCCAGGGCTAAGACAGACACACTAAGAAAGCCTCAATCACACTTGTGTTTCACAGATCCAGAACAGAAGTTTGGCAGAACAGAACGGGGCTTTCCTGCATCAGGAAAGGCTCTCAACCCTAGCTGCATATTACAATAAACTGGACATTTTGTTTGTTTTTTAATACTAAAACCCCACCTTAGACCGATTAAATTACAATCTTGAGATGAGACCTCAGCAACAGTATTTTTTAAGCCCTTTAGTGATGCTAATGTACAACTAGGGTAAGAACCACTGGCACGTGAGGTGTGGCACTTTCTCAGATTGTAGTAGAGGAAAACTCAGCGACAATCCAAGGGGCAAGAAGAAAAAAATAAGTGTCTTTTATGACTTTATCAACCAGATTTACTCTTAAGCCACAGAGACGAGTGATCAGTGGGTAGAAGGCTTTATTGAAGAAGCCCATTGCTCAGGTTTTGCTAGAATATCAGACACCAGGGAAAAAACAATTATTTGATTTAGTCATCAAGACAGATACTGTAAGAAAAAGACAATGACTAGAAGACAAGTAGATTTTGTTGCAATGCAGCCCAACAGGAGGTGAGAAAGAGCAGGGGGAATGCCATGGTTAGGTTTCAGACCAAACTGAACCAGCTGAAGATGGGCCAGAGAACTGGAGGAGGCAGAGGCCCATCCTGCTGCCACAGAGTCTAAAGAAAAGTGATGGAGAGACCCTTGAGCCACCATCAGAGGACACTGAAAAATCAGAAAGGAAAACTAAAGAAAGGGAAGTTTCCAAGAGCAACCATGGCAAAAGACACTTTGGTCACAGGGCACGTGCTTAGCTCAGAAATCTTTTGAAAGGAATTTTCTACCATGGTAAATGTGTGGACAAAGCAGCCAAACATGTCCAGTAGAGCCTCTGTAAGCAGACCACCCAAGGGACTGCGACACACTGCTCACAGTGCAGAGGTGGTCAACAGAAGGACTTAGGCCTGCTGCACTAGTACGTGCTTGGGGTGCATGTCTGGTCTACAGAAATCAGGTCAATTTAAGGAGATTCTACCGTATTTAGAAACCTAGGGCCTAGGCAGAGGCAGCAGCCACCACAAGGCCAGAGGAGAAGGCACAAGATGAAGACAGCCCATGTCAGAAGAACAGAGAAGGGCAATGAGCCAGCGGCCTCAGAAATGCAAAGCCAACTTGGACTGCTGCCTGGTGAAAATATGTTCACTGCAGTCTGGGCAGAGCTCACACTCAAGGCAGAATCTGTAACTCACTGTCGTGGAGGAAATGGACAGGGCTTCAGACATTACGGAAACAAGACTGAGAGGCAATCTCTATACAGCTAATACAGGGTCTCAGTTGTGATCTAGGAACTGCCAGCGCTCCCGGGAAAACTTCGGGACTTTTAAAGAAGACAAGATTGTTTCAAATGTCACCGTCTAGGAGAAGATGCAAATTCTGTGGGGAGTGAGATGGAAGAAAGATAGGGAAACTCTTAACCCAACTATCAATCCCCCGATAGAACAGAGGCTGGGAGGCTTTGGGGCTTCCACAGAGAGTACAGAGCGGGATGTAGCAGGAATGATGGTTCATAGGAACAATAAAAAGAGTGAGTAACTAACAGTAGACATATTTTAAACCACTACCCTGAAATATATAGTTAAGACCTACCATCTATGCTCTAGCTTTGGCTTCCTTGTAGCCCTACAGCTGAACTCTGTCCCTGCTTTTCATACCTTCTTGGAATCCAGCAGCCCTCCATTTTTCCTGCTTCATCAGCTCTTTCTTTCACTTTTACCAAAAGCCCTGAAAGCAGCTGAATCCTACAAGGAGCTGAGCCCTCTACAAACACTGATCTGTGCAGAGGAGCCCTCTACACAGCCCAGGACTTGACACAGACTTAAAACACAAAAACCAAAGTTGCCCTTTCACCCTGGGGCTGCCCCATCAGAAAAAAGAATGAGTTCAGCTAAAGCTGCTGCCCTGATTGAGAACAGGGTTGCTGGGCCAATGAAGCCTGGTTGTGCATTTTTGGCAGCACTCCTGTCCTCTGCCTACTGGGTGAAGCAGCACCCTCCACCCCACCAAAGTCACGACAGTGAGAAAATCTCTCCAGACTCCGCCGAATGTCTCCTGTAGTGGCAACATCAGCCCCAGTCAGGAGCCACGGGTTTAGAGTAACCACGGTGACCTAGATGATAAGGAAGTCAGAAGCCAGACTCATCCGCAGAGTCATGACCCAGGGCCTGACTGTGGCTTTTTCTAGACACTACGGATATATGCGATTTGCAGGAAGATCCTCCTCTGCAAAATGTGTAATATCAAGGCCTGAATGAAGTTGCACATATCCTGACTGGGCAAACAACTCTTCTCTTTCAGAAAAAGCAATGCCAGGAGCATGCTGGGCAGTTGTGACATCAAGCCCGGGACACAGGCCAGCTACATCCTCTACTCTTATTTCTGTGAAACAACAGAACACCCCAGGCTGGGAGATCTAGGACCAAGAGCAGCTTGAAGGCCTTAATATTTCTCACATCCCTACCACAAAACTCTACCTATGAAGGTGATCTGGGAATGGCTCTTGCAAAGAATGTAAAATATAATTCATCTTATAAAGAAAAGCCTCCAAATAGAAATATTCAACCCTATAATCTTACCAAGGGAGTGGTGATCTACCGTCAGCCCCCAAAAGAAAGCCCCTAAAAGGCAGAAATCAATGTCAGATTTCAGCCAAATTCAGAGGTCAGAGGAGAAAATTTGATAATCAATTCCTAAACCTGGGTCAGTTAACTTCTACAAGGTAAAAATCAAGAGAAAACTAAAAAGTATCAACCTCAGTCTCCTAAAACTATTAATAGTACGACAGTTTATATCC
Source organism: Loris lydekkerianus (assembly GCA_963574355.1). Lineage (NCBI taxonomy): Eukaryota > Metazoa > Chordata > Mammalia > Primates > Lorisidae > Loris > Loris lydekkerianus. Next base: position 4,386 of record CAUYPK010050981.1, read on the forward strand.
TACTGGAAATCTAAGACATGCAAATGAAAAACAGTGTCAAGTTCCTCTGAGGTCAATAAAGAGGCTGGTTATGAAATAACCTAAAACTCACTGATTACTGTGAAAGGAAAATATTTTAAAAAAATAAGGCGTTCACAACAAAAACATAATCCAACACAAAATACCTAGGAGTGATCTCGATATTTCCTATTTAAGGAAAACTGTAAAACTCTATTGAATGAGTACTTGGAAAGACTTTCCATATTCTTCAACGACAAATTTAAATATTGGGAAGACACTAATTCTCTACTGTTTTCTACATCAGGATTAACTCTGATCAATATCCCACTGGCAATTAATTTTCTTCAGTAATTGGAAATTTATTTTTGAATCATTTAACACAGGAAAATCCATTGTATATAATGGATGCAATTCTAGAATGGGACTGATTATTCTTTTATATAGTCTATACATAAGCAAACAAAAACTAATATGATCTATTCTGCTATTGTGTATAATTATCTTTCTAAGAAAACCTCACATCATCAAAAATTATCAAAGGAAAAAATCATTTCAATTAGAAAAGAATTAAATCTAGAGAATAAGTAGTGATAGTTATTTTTCCCTCACAAATTTTAATAATAATATGTCTTTTTATTTAGAATTAAAAATAAATGTTGACCAAAATTACTGGCAACAGTGAAAAACACAAAAATCCTTTCTTACTGCCTTTCAATCCGGAAGTCGCAGGGCCAGCCCCCTCTGTCACATTGCCCTTGACCTTATAGTTTTATTTAATACATGTACACAGCCTGCCTGGCAGGGTATATTTTTTTTTAAAGTTCCAGTAGCAGCTGGCACAGTGGCTCCCGCCTGTAATCCTACCACTCTGGGAGGCTGGGGTGGCAGAACACTTGAGGGCAGGTGTTCAAGAGCAACCTGGGCAAGAATGAGACCCCATCTATACTAAGTACAGAAAAATCAGCTGGGCATTGTGGTGGGTGCCTGTAGTCCCAGCTACTTCAAAAATTAAAGCAGGAGGATCACTTGAACCCAGGAGTTTGAGGTTGCTGTGAGTTATGATGCAATTACACTCCAGCCAGGTGATAGAGTGAGATCCAGATTTAAAAAGATAAAAAGCTGTAGCAGTGACTGCCCTTCCTTGTCAGAGCAATTCTGCTCTGCACTCCTGGTTAAGCATCACAGATCTACTCTCAGAGCTGACCTCACTTCCGTCTTCACTGAGAACATAGGGAAACAATCATAGACTCCCACGAGCACACTGGGAGCATGCCTGCAGATCTGCGATCTTTATTCTGCCTTCCCTCCTGGACTGTGAGCCAAATGCCCAGCCCCTGACCTAAAGCCAGCCTTCCCTTCACACAGTGACTGCCATCTCTGTCAGCTCACAAAGTCATCAATCTGGCAAATGTCCCCTTTCTCTCCTGCATCAATTCCTCCTTCTCTCTCTGACAGAATATTTTCAACAACTTATAGAAATGTGTGTGCGCATTTCTAAGCTCACACCCTTTCTTAAGCTCATATCCCTCTCCCTTGATTTACACTCTACTTCTTTGCTCCCCTTCATGGCAAAACTCCTCAAAAAAGTTGCCTATACTTGCTACTTCTATTCTTCTCCTAATCACTCTTGACCCCTCTCCAACAAAGCTTTCATCTCCTTGAAAACGGTATGGCAAGATCACAAATGATCCTATTTCTAAATCCAATGGTAAATTCTTGGTCTCATCCTATTTGATCTATCCACACGTCTTTAAATAGCTGATCATGCCCTTCTCTTTGAAGCTAGTTCTTCACTTGGCTTCAAAGTGAACCCTCTTTTCTGGTTCCACTCTTACCAAACAGGCTGCTCCAGCAGGACACGGTGGTGGCTCGCACCTGTAATTGTACCCCAGGAGGCTGAGGCGAAAAGAGGTGAGAAGATCGCTTAGGAGATTGAAACAACCAGCCTAAGCAAGAGTGAGACCCTGTCTCTAACCAAACTAGAAAAACTAGCTGGATGTTGTGGCACACACCTGTAGTCCCAGGTACTCAGGAGGCTGAGCAGGAGAATCACTTGAGTCCAAGAGTTTGAGGCTGAACCCAGGGGCTTCTAGTGAGCTATGATATGCCACTGTACAAGCGACTTGTAACACCCTCTATTGCTTCTACCTTGGCTTTGACCATCACATCTCATCTGAATTATAGCAATGAACTGCAATAGTTCTGCTTTGTCTCTGATAGACCATTCTCCACAAAGAACCAGTGGGGTTTTACGGATTATATCACATTTATTCCTCTATTCAAAACCTTTCAGCAGTGTCCCAGCTTTTGTTAAAACGAATAGGTTAGCAATGGGCTCAAAGCCCCACGTGACCTGACCTGCTCCCTTCCTGACCTCACAGCCTCCCAGTCTCTTCCTCTCTGCTCCAGCAGCCCTGGCCTTCCTGCGGTTTTCAAACATGAAGAACATGTATCTACTTCAAGACTTCCTCTGCCCAGAACACTCCCCGCATCTTCATATGGCTCATTCCTCATCTCCTTCAGCCTTGTTCTACGACATCGCATTATCCAGGAGGTCTTCCCAACCCTTCTTATGTAAAATAGCATTCCCCACCCCGCCTGGTGGTCCTAATCACCTTTGTCCTCTTCATTTCCCTCCACCATACTCGACACCACCCAACATACACATCTGTTTCCTAGGCATACACACACACACACACACACACACACACACACACACACACATATTTATATTTTTTATTTGTTACTTCCTTTGTCTCTAAGGATATGAACAGCACAAGAACAGGCGCTTGGTTTGATTCTCTGTTATCCCCTCCGAGATCTGAACAGGGCCTGGCATATCCTGATGCTTAAGATACAGTTGAAGATATTTGCCTCATTAAAAAGTAACACATTGCTCTATATATGTGTCTAAAAGGAACATTTAGACAACAAAAAAAGAGCTCTTGGAAAAAGAAATAAATCTCAATAGAGAGCTTGAAGGATAAATGCAGTATGGAAATCTCACATAGGGCAAAGCAAAACACCAGAATCGGAAAATAAGAGAAAAAAGAAAATCAGGCAACCTGTCCAAAACACCTTACACCTGAATAGTGCACATACTGAAAGAGGGTACAGAACATTCAAGGCCGCTTCTGACAACCGCAGCTATGAATTTCCAAAATGACAGGGCCTCCTGAGTGCCAACCTAATAGACGGCCCACTGCCACAAGTGTTCAGAACACTGGACAAAGAAGATCCAAGAAATTACTCAGAGTTAGAAAAGCACTGGACTTCTTACCAACACCAGTGGAAACCAGGAGACAAGGGAGCACTACTTTGAAAACACTAAACAATTTCAAGTTTGTTCTCCTAGACGCATACAACTGTCAATTAAGGGTAAAAGTAGAATGAAGTCATTTCCAGACACATAAACTTTCAAAAATACTTGCTGCCGTGCTTTCTTTCACAGAACCTACCACCAACTGAGGAATTGGCAGAGAAGGAGGAAATTACTCTTGGAGGAAACCCTAAGAGACAGGCAAGAGGCACCCACGAGGAAAGTGAGGGACGTTTCCCAGGGACAGCTGGACAGCTAACCTACTGAGCAGCCTTTCCAGGTCATATAGGAGAGCTGGAGGGAGAATTCTTCAAGAAATTAAAATGATAGTCCACTTAATATGTCTGCCTACATTGGAGATTTACAGAACTAGGGGACATTTTGAAGGTGAAACACATAGTAAACAAAGCAAACAGAAAGGTAAGTATTAACTTCAGGGAAAACAGGGTGCAGGCAAAGAAAAACAATCAGTACAGGGTATGACTCAGCTTTTATTCTGTTTAATAATGCAGGCACAGAAAATGGTTATAACTAACATGAACTAACATGGTCATATCAGGGGATGAGGTCATAAAAGTAAATACGTGCAGAGTAGAGGTAGGAAATGGTGAAAAGTTAAATCCTTAACCACCACGGAAGTAAATTAATTAAAAATTAAAACTGGAATCTGAAGGTAAAGAGGTAAATGCTACGTGAATCAGCTTTAAGAGGTGAGAGTGGCTGCCTCGGGATCTAAAGGGCTGAGGACTTCAGTTTTTCATCAAAAGGTTTACCAAACTACTTGTTTCTCTAACTCTGATATGCCTTTGATAAAAATAAAAATTACATCAAGAGGACCTATCATAACCAAATTAGTAACAGAAGATAACCAGATAAAAATTTTTTAGAGGGACAATTTAACAATGTATATCAAAATATTAAACACGTACACCCTTCAAACTACTAATCCACTTCTATGAACTGACCTTAAGAAAAATTCTACAAGGGAAAATGGATACACAAATTGGGACATTCATTGATCACTGTTCATGCTGCTAAAAAATTAGAGTTCCAGGCTGGGCGCCCGTAGCACAGTGGTTATGGCACCGGTCACATACACCAAGGCTGCCCGGTCTGAACCTGGCCCAGGCCTGCTAAACAATGACAACTGCCACAAAAAATAGCCAGGCACTGTAGCGGGTGCCTGTGGTCTCAGCTACTTGGGAGGCTGAGGCAAGAGAATTGCTTAAGCCCATGAGTTTGAGGTTACTGTGAGCTGTGACACCACAGCACTATACCGAGGATGACAGACTCTGTCTCAAAACAAAGCAAACAAAAAAAATTAGAATTTTATTCTATTACAGACTCAGTAAAATATATACTAGAATATAATGCAGCCATAAAAGATGGACTTATAATCCATATTTACTAAGATGGGAAGCTGCCAATAAGCTGTTGAGTCAGGGTAAAGAGTTACAGAGAAGCAGGTGTAATCTCATTCTTAAAAAATTTCCCATTTGCTGAACCTCTTCTGCTCTTTTCCTGTCATGGCCTCATGGTCTTCTTATTTTATTCAGGATTTTAAACATTTCCTCCTTATGGAGTTGGGTCTTATGAGACCAAAACGATCTCTTTTGTATTCTTCTGGATTGTTTAAAGTTTTGTTATGATAAAGATATACCTTTTATACAAAATAATACTTTTGTTATAAATAATTTTACCTCAAAAATAGAAAAAAACAGAAAGGAAAGTACATGTAATTTCACCACTTGTTAACTATCAATATGTCGCCATCTGAGACTACTCCACTCCTTGGTTGACAACCATAAAATAATTTCTCTGCTTATACACATATATATATCCATTACACACTTTTCTGTTAAATAAAATAGAGATCCTATCACTTTTTTTTCTTTAATGAGATAGGGTCTCTCGCTCTTTTGCCCAGGCTAACAATCTTTCTGCCTCAACTTCTGAGTAGCTAGGACTTTAGACATGAGGTGCTGTGTCTGGCTAATTTTTTTTATTTTTTGTAGAGATGGGGTCTTGCTGTTCCCAGGATTTTCTTGAACTCTTGGCCTCAAGCAATACTCCTGCCTCTACCTCCCAAAGTGCTGGGATAATGTCATGCCTGGCCTTTTTTCACTTTCCATTACATTGAAGACCTGTTCTAAAATCACCTCCTTCTTTTTAACCACTGTACAATATTCTATGCAGCAAGTACCAAAATTCACGCTTGCCCCTAGTAATGGATGTTTAGGATATTCTCAACTTTTTGCTACCACGAATATGCGCACATACCCTTGCATACTCAACCTATTATAAGAGGAGCTTAATCATACAGAATAGATTTTTTAAAACTTTTTTAAATATGATGTATGTATAAGATATGTATGAAAGTTACATGAGGAATAAAGCATAACAATACAATAATCACTATACACTCACTTGAACTATCATTACATCTGAAGCTTCCCATGGCCCCATCCTAATTCCATGGCAGAGATACTAGGAGTTGCCGTTTATCAATCTCTGGTTATTTCCCTACTTGATAAAGGAAATTAATCCAATCATTGTTTTGCTTTTTATTTCTTTAATCCTTATAACAGTTAGTATTCTCTCATGGGTTCTTGGTTATTTCTTATTTCTTTTTCTATAAATTGCTTACTCATTTCTTTTGTACATTCTTCTATTTGGTTGATGGGAGTATTTTGTTTTCTGATTTAGATAAACTCTTTGCATATTAGGGATACTAACCCGTTGCTATTACTCATATTACAAGCAGTACAGTCTCTTTCACCAAAGTTTCACATTAAAAAATAACGTTTTCAATCAGCTGACCTTAACATCAACAAAGTTTTACATTTTCTTTTTTTTTGAGACAAAGTTGCCCAGACTAGAGTGTCATGGCATCAGCCCAGCTCACAACAACCTCAAACTTCTGGGTTCAAGGGATCCTCCTGCCTCGGCCTCCCAAGTAGCTGGGACTACAGGTGCCCATCACCACACCCAGCTAATTTTTCTGTTTTCAGTCAAGGCAGGGTCTCACCCTTGTTCAGGTTGATCTTTGACATCTTAGCTCAAGGGATCCTCCTGCCGTGGCCTAGAGTGCCAGCATCACAGGAGTGAGCCACTACACTAAGCCCACTTTTACAGTTTCAAAGGATCCTCCTGCAGCGGCCTCCTAGAGTGCCAGGAACGCAGGAGTGAGCCGCTGCACTAAGCTGCTTTCACATTTCTGTGTGGACAGTCCTACCAATTTTTTCTGGTCTCCTGAATTAACAAAATCTTTATATCCCAAATTTAGATTAGTATTTTCCTACATATTCTTTAGAATTTTGGTTCTGCACATTTAGCTCTTTAATCAATGTAGACTTTATTTTAGTATATGGTGAGAAATGGAGCTCTACCTTTATGCCTTTTCTTCAAGTGCATAGCCAGATCAAAATCACTATCGTTGCGTATTGCTCCCGGGTAATACCATACAGCGTAGGTGTGTAGTAGGTGCTGCCATTTGGGTTTGTATAAGTCCACTCTACGATGTATCCCAATAACATTTATTGAATAATTCAGACTTTCTCTTTGGACGTAAAGACTATTACATATCCAATGTTCATACACAATTATGTGCTACATAATGATATTTAGGTCAATGACAGCTTGCATATATGATCGTGGTCCCAAAAGATTATAATAACATATTTTTACTGTACATTTTCTATGTTTAGAGACATAAATATTTACCACTGTCTTACATCTGCCTACAGTATTCAGTGCAGTAACATGCTGTACAGGGTTGTAGCCTAGGAGCAAGAGGTTATATGTGTACCGCACAGCTGAGGTGTGCAGTAGGCTGTGCCATCTAGGTTTGGGTAGGGACACTCTACAGTGTTTGCACAATGATGAAATCGCCTGATGATGAATTCCTCAGAACACATCCCATTAGGTGACACATCACCCCATATAGACACATGCACGTGTGTGCATAAGGAGAGCTATTTCAGACTTTACTTCTCCCTCTGCTATCCAGCCTGAGGAACACAAAGGAGCAAGGCCAAAACAAATCACTCACCTGTCCTTCCTCATCAAAAGCCATGACCACCACGGCGGCTCCATACTTCTTGATCTTCCTGGCCTTCTCCAAGAAGTCCTCCTCTCCCTCCTTCAGACTAATGCTGTTGACAATGCACTTCCCTTGGCTGCACTTCAACCCGGCTTCAATCACAGCGAAATTAGAAGAGTCAATGCACAAGGGCACCTGAGACCAGAGGGCAAGAAAACCAGAGAGGCCACAGTCACCATAAAGTCCCTTCCTGGAACACCCAGATAGTCCCGATTTCTTCTTTAGAAAAACACAATTAGTGTTGTCAGAGATAAAATTTAATACCCTTATTCTCAAAGCCCAAAATACTTAGAATAAATCTCAGTCTTACAAGAGAATGCATGTGTGGATCAGAAATTTCTAACTCAAAGATCATAGCTAAGGATGGAATCAGTGAGATTAGTTTACTCATTCAAGTGCCTAACTCTCAAAATAGGGTTCAGACAGCCCTGGTCTAGCTCAGGGATGAATGCTCAGCCTCATGCCCACTGGGAGCAGCCCTCTACCAAGTTACTCAAACTCAGTCTTCCCTTTAGAAAATCAACTTTCCAGTATTAAAAAAAGGGGGTGGAGGGGCTTAATATTAGAAAAGAAAATTAGATCTAATATTTAACAAATGCACAGACTAAAATAAAGGACAAAACTGAAATGCAAGATGAAAGTAGGTTCTTTTTTAAATTTATACCTCTGTTCCAGGAAAGGTGAAAGGAAGGCTTTAAACTGGATTAAAGTGAGACAAAGCAATGAAATGGGGCAGCTGATCTAAAGCACATTATTTAAGTAAAGCCACCCAATAAACAATTAAGTGACTACCAGGCAAGGTCCTGTTCAGGGACAATGGTAAGGAAGACAGGTCCCTGGCTTCACAGAGCTTGCAAGGATGAATAATTAAATAGCAAATGACATAAAGTGCAGTGAACATTAAAGCACAAAACCAGCACAGACTGCCGTGAACGCGTATTTCAGGGGCGCCAAATCCAGTCTGTGAAGCAGGTAAAGAGCAGAGGGAGAATTCAAGGAAAGCTTCCCAAGGCAGGAAACATTTTCAACTGAGGAATGAGGAATGAGTAGTCAGCAATCTCCTAAGCCACACCCTCAAAGGAAAGCAAAAAAACCCCATGATGCTATTGATTGAGCTTTTTCTTAGCATGCTAGTAATCAACGGTTTATTAAGAAAAGAGTCAATTGCAATGACAATACCAGGCCCATGTTTTAAAGAGCCTGGTGATAGTTTACTGTTCCAATCCTGTTGGTGAAAACACGCTGGTAACGTGTTTTTATGCTCTACCACTATGGTGCCAGTTTGGCTCCAAATAAATTTTGGTAGTGAGTCAAAATCAAGAAAGAAAGAGAAATCATTGCATTAATCAGAACACTAACATCTCTTAAGTTACATGGGGTCCTTCACGGTTGACAGGGCACTTTCATCTTTACAACTCACAAATCAGGCAAAGCAGGTATAACTATCCCATTTTAGAGACCAGGAGGAGAAAAAGGCCCAAGAGCTAATGGAGTTGCCTGGGTCTGCAAGGTGAGCCCAGGCCACTTCCCACCACTAAGATGGCAAACAGCTGGCTCCGCCTCTGAGTCTGACCCACTTTAAACAAGTCATTTAACTTCTTTCCAATTAAATTCTCGAAATATTTACTCCTAGAGTGACGAGGTTTTTTAATAAACAGTTTAAGATAAAAATGAAAAATGGGAGCATGTAATTCAGGGCTTACCAGAAGACTTCTAAGGTAAGCATTTGCTTCGAAGCCTAACAAAACCCCAAGAACCTAACTTGAAAACTGCAACCCTTAAAGCACCAGGAAGTCACTTTAAAAAAGAACTTCAAAATCTCACTCCTCATCACAAATTTAATGGCAGGGAAATGAGGTAAGATTTTTAAAGCTTTCAGGACCTAGCTAAAACTTCTTAAAATGGTGATACAAAAATTATTCATTTTTTATAAAACAAATGTGGGGCGGTGCCTGTGGCTCAGTTAGTGCACCGGCCCCATATACTGAGGGTGGTGGGTTCAAACCCGGCCCTGGCCAAACTGCAACAAAAAAATAGCCAGGCGTTGTGGCAGGCACCTGTAGTCCCAGCTACTTGGGAGGCCTAAGCCCAAGAGCTAGAGGTTTCTGTGAGCTGTAACGCTACAGCACTCTCTGAGGGCAATAAAGTGAGACTCTGTCTCCAAAAAAAAAAAAAAAAATGTAAAAGTGACATAATATCTTGTTTTATATTTTTGCCTTAATCTATCAAGCCTTCTAGTAGCAATAAGGAAGAATTAACTGAATTCTCTTGTCTATAGTAAAAATTCCATTTACTGGTTATAGGTTAAGAAAAGAGTCAACTGCAATGACAATACCAGGCCCATGTTTTAAAGAGCCTGGTGATGGTTTGATGTTCCAATCCTGTGGTGGTTATAGGTTACGTATATCCTTCAGAGATGTCAAAAGTGGGTTCTCAGCCTGTCTAGACATCTAAGGAGAATCAATCAATTTTTACGGCCAATCCAGAAGCCTTGGAAACAGCCAAACTGAAGTCACCTCTCTCTAAAATCTGCTTCATATTGAAAAGGTTCTCATTAGTAGAGAAAGATGACCATCAGAAACCATGTGCTTTCAACATAGGAAAACAGAAAACCAGTTCTTGAGTTGACAAATCAGCGGAACAATCGGCAATGTTAAATGAGTGACAAAGAGAGACCAGTAGAGTCCCTTGATAAATATAAACTCTTATAACCTTGGCAATGTCAGGCTCAGAAGCAATTAAGTTGCAAAATCTGGTCATTGCACTCGGACCGTCCAGCATGCCGTCATCCATGTTGATATCCAGTATCTGGGCTCCCATTTCCACCTGCACCTTGGCAACACTAAGGGCTTCCTGAGGGAAAAATGTCGAGAGGAATTAGCATTAGGAGATGCTAATGATTAGCATTAACTTGAGAGAAGGCTAACAAAAGTCATTCCTGGCCCTCCACAGTGATCCTTTCAAATTACAGACCACCTAGCCAGGCTCACTGACTCTAAGCCTGCTGTTCACCCATCACTCATCACAGGTCAACTTTTCTTACATGTCTCATCGTTTCACTCCTACCATAAATTAGAATCTAAATTCCTCAGCCTGGCTGTCAAGGCTGAGCTGGCCCCACCTTCTTATACAACTAAAATTTCCCCTCCGCCCCCACTGGACCTTTACCCGGCAAAGTCTGTTTCCCCCTCTGTGATACAGATCATGTTGTCCCCCTTCTGAGAATGCAATCCCCTTCCTTCCACATTGTTTAAGACCCAAGTCCCATCTCCTCCAAGACAAGTCCTTAGCGAAACCACCTAAAACTATTTAACCCTTTAGTATCTGCCAAAAACAGACAAAGTGTTTGTTGCTACCAGGAGTTCCAATCATGAAAAGAAATGTGAGTTAAATAAATCTCAGCAGGTTTTTATACTGGAAGGCTTTGCAAATCTTTTAATATGTTACTATACACTACAGCCCTCCCCAAACAGAACATAGTATGTAGCATCTCCTACTTATGACTATTTAAGGAATATCTCACAGGATCAATGTTCCAAAGAACACACTTTGGGGAACACTAATTATTCCACAGTGATCTGTGGCCTCTCAACACAGTATCACATAGCTTATTACCTTATTATTTCTTTGTGACATCATGAGCACTAGTTTATTCCTTCAAATAGATTTGAAGTGTCTGGAAATCAAGAAAAGTCTTAGGTTCCTTCTACTCCGGATAACTCTGGGAAAAAATTATATTCAAGACTACTTTCTAACTAATTTATATGGCACAGACTTTTTGTTTAAGTCCTCATTGTACACTTCACAGTGTAATAAAATAAAGATGTTGTACTGTTTTTCCTTAGCCCGAGAAAATCAAATACAATTTTTCAGCAGCCATTGTGATAGAACAGGCATGAAACTCTATGGCGTGTACCTCAAGAAAACACCTTGTCGTGAGACAAGGCTGCACGGAGAAAAAGAATCACAATATCCTCGTATTAATCTGAAGATTTTAAAAAACAGGATGATGATTAAATTTAGCAAATCAAAAAATGTTTTTCAGTATCAGTAATGATTTCAATAGTATAAAGAATAAAAAGAAGCATAAATCACAATCCCTGTTCTTGAGGGGTTTACATCTAGTTGGGGGCATGTGACATAGTCACATAAAAACTACCAGGCACTACCATCAGGCATGAGGGTTAAATGCCAAAAGAAGGGTCTCTACGGACTGAAATGAAAGCAAACTAAGAGGAAGTCTTCAGGTGGTCAGTGGGGGATGGATTGAAGGAAACAGAAAAGATAGACAGTAAGCAACAAAGGTAACGAGACCTGGTCAGTGGAAATGCCAATATCTGACCTGTATGTCAGAAGAATCACAGAACAGCTCACAGAGAAATAAGCTCAGAGACATAAAGTGGTTTTCTTGAAACCATACAAGTTGAGCAAGAAAAGAAGACAGGCACTTCTTTCAGGTCCATGCTCTTCCCATTAATCACTAAGTCATGGCAAGCTGGACTGACGAGGAGTCATCCTCTCTACCCTACCCTGCTCCTACTGCCTTTCCCAGAGTTTCCAGGAGGCAGAGATATAAAGTGGTTAAGGGCACGCACGTGATGGACTTAGCTTTTTCCATTTACATGCTGTGAAACAATAGGCAGTTACTTTAACCTCCCACGCCTCCATTTCCGCATCTGCAAAGTGGGGATAACAGTATCTACATCATGGGGTTGTGTGGATTTAATGAGTAATGACACAAGGGCTTAGCACAGAGATGAGCATATAGAAAAGCCTCACTAAATGACTTACAACCCTCTGCACCTTCCTAAAATGCCCTCTGCTCTCAGTCTCAAATCTATCAAACCTGAGAGCTGACGGGGACTCCATAAAATGAGCAGAAGAATCAAAACATCCAGGGAAATGCTGCCAATTGGAAAACGCTCTGTGACTAAGAAGGATTGCTGGTCACGAACATGAGCACGGACTGAAGCAAGACTTCTGGAATGTTCAGAGGACACATGAGGATTGGGGCAGCGGCCAGTGTGATGCCCACACGGAGAGAATGAAAGGATGGTCTAAGGAGTCTGAATTTTATCCTGTATGAAAAAAAAAAGTCACCTTGCACAATGTTGGAACTGGGGGAACCATGGCAGAAGCAGACAGTGGCAGTGGACAGCAGCAAGGATGAAGGGAAGATTGACAGGGAACCTGATCAGAAACCCCTAACCAGCCAGCCAGGCCTGTAACAGGCCGGCAGAGGGACTGAGAAGGAAGGCCCCCTGCCTGGGAGGCTAGAAGGTAATAATTAACAGGTCCATAGAGGGTGAGGAATGGGCCCTTTCCTTGTAATGAAAACTAAATCAGCTCTGATACTGGTTTCTAGAACATCTGTTTCCTAAAGCTTAGAAAGCCTTAAAGTGAAAAACACTGGAGGACAAAATTAATTACCATTAAAGCTGAGACCAAATTCTTCCACTTCTGACTTCATATTTGCATAAGAAAAAGAAATCCAGATTTCCGTGTACCTCCAGGGTCTGTGTAGATTAAATTTTGCTCATCCTCAGAGTGACTGAGCTTAAAAACACCATAGCTAAAAATTTCACATAATTTTCCAAGGCTAGGGACTATTTCTTTGGTTTGTTTATTTCAGTCTGTAGCTAACAGGGTCAATGATACCCTTGTCAGTCAGCATTTGATGTGGTCATGAGAAACGAAATAGAAACGTCCTTGGTTTTCCCTTTCCCTAAAAGGATTTGTGAGCAGCCAAAATAAAGAACATGCTCAAAAATGTATTTCATGATTAACAGAAACAGCTAGAATGAACCCATCTCATTCCACTTCACACCTCAAATACAGTACTCTGTGACAAATATTGACAATAGCAGCTTTGATTTGTCAAAGCCTCACCTTCCCTCCAACCGGTTTGCTGCAAACACACCTTATCCTCTTCTCACACTTCCTAGCAGCTCTGCTAATCATGCTATCAAAGGCAGAGAGCTGTTTCCTTTATATGCTTTCTAGCCAAAGCCAGGGCAAATGCCTTGGGGGTCTTATTAAGATGCTCACTTCATAGTTTCCTGCCATGATGAGTTTAGCAAACTTCCTTGATCCTGCAACGTTACAGCGCTCTCCAATGTTAACAAAGTTGGTGTACGGTCCAATCTTGAAGGGCTCTAGACCTTAAAAGGAGAAGCATTTTGAACATTTTCTGAAAATGCACATAGATGACATGAGACAGACAGACACAACTATATTCAATAAGAAAGAAGTTTCCCATCTGAGCAGACAGGAAATCTAATGTGGAAACAGGATCCCAGCCTTCTTCTCTAGAGACATCCAAACACAACAAAGGCTATTTGTTACAGCTACCTTTACAGACTGAACTTACAAAAGAAAAATTTCAGTGCTTTATTTTGCAAATATTCCTAAAAGGCTGAACCATACAATCTCAGAGAAAGAAGAAAAACATTATCATCACATCCCTACTTAACCAAGAGTCTGGGACAAAAGCCACGGTGGAAGTTAGAATCAAAAGAGGATTGTCTGAGCACTGCCCGCTCAGCTATCAGCTTGAAGCTGGATGGAGCAGCTTTCTTAATCCCACCAGCAGCGTGTTCAGAGTTTCCAATAACAAAGCTGAACTGTGTCACAGAGAAGGACCCAGGTTGAAACCTGAGAAACAGGAGTCACTATGGCAGGTCCACACTAGTGAGCTGATTCCAGTAAACCAGTTGCTTTTGGTGCCTGTTCACTCACCTGCCAAGGGGTGATATAATATCTACTTCCCCATCACTTGTCAACTTAGGGGCAAATATCAGATAATACTTGTGGATATATTATACTAAGCTAAAAACATACAGTGTAAATTATCACTACAGAAAAGGCTCTGACCTGCTTTTTGTTCTATGTGGGAGGGTTGTTTGGTTTTGGGGGATTTTTTTGAGACAAGTTCTTACTCTGTCTCCCAGGTTAGAGTGCAATGGCATCAGCATAGCTCACTGCACCCTCAAACTCCTGGGGCCCTAGTGATCCTCCTGTCTGAGCCTCTGGAGAAGCTGGGAGCACACACCACCATATACAGCTAATTTTTCTATTTTTTTGAAGAGACGGGGTCTTGCTTTTGCTTAGACTTGTCTGGAACTCCTCCTGGTTCAAGTGATTCTCCCACCTCAGCCCCCCAAAGTGCTAGGATTACAAGTGTGAGGCCCTGCACCCAGCCATCTGATCGATTTTTTGGTCCACATTTAAAGCATTAGGAGAAGAGGTCTCTATTTCTAGAGACAGACAGCTTTCCGTCAACCACTTACCTGACTGAACAACTCAGGGCAGCTTCGCACACAGCCTCTGAGCTTATAAAGTAGAAATAGTAAAATATCTGCCTTACAATGTTATTATAAAAATAAAAATGGAAATGTTAATAAGCATAAAATTATTAGCATATGTAATCATAGCTGCTGCTATTAAAAAAAGAAAATGGCAGGGCGGCGCCTATGGCTCAGTGAGTAGGGTATCGGCCCCATATACCGAGGGTGGCAGGTTCAAAACCCAGCCCCGGCCAAACTGCAAAACAAACAAAAAAAAAAAAAAAAGAAAAAGAAAAAAAAGAAAAAAAATAGCTTATGAGTCCTTTGCCAAGGCATTGGATGAGGAAGAAACAGATAGGAAAGAGGAAAATAATGAATGTAAGCTGCATAATTAAAAAACTATTCCAGGATGTTTGCTCACTAAGACTATCACTGCCCACAGTTTGGGCTATAACTTCCCTTCCCACTGTTAACGGTCCCATAGCCCCAGCCATCCAGGCTCATCTTGGGGCAGTCCTGATCCTCAGTCTGACGCTGAGGCCCGCAGAACAGTCAGGCAGGGGTGCCAACATTTAAATGCTGAGTAGTTCTCCTATGACCTTCCTCAAAGAATCCCACACAAAGCACTTCTGATCTATTATGAATGTGAAGCATCTGATGGGAAAACCACACTTCTCTCCAGTTTGCAATTTATAAAAGAACTACTTTAAATAGTATGTTTACTGTCACTCTTCAAATCTGATTGAAGGTGACTGTTAAAGCAATTTAGAAATAGTGCAGGTAATTCAAGCTGAAGAAAAGTAATTCTTTTCCATATAAATTCTAAAGGAAATCATATATAAATGTCTCTCTCGTTTCAAACTTGGCAAAGTTTAATATTTTCATTGTTAGTGCCTGGTAGAAGCCATGCACAACTTTAAGTTCTAAGAATGAAATAAACAAACCTCCCAGCTACCTCTGACAAAAGCTGCTTTTTGGGGAGGATGAATAGCAAAAGTCATAAATCCTACTTCTTATCTCATCCTCTGCCTTCTGGAATACAAAAAGAAAAAAAGTCCAGCCTAAAAATTTATTAACCCAACTTCACACTCACTCACTGGAATTTATTCTGTGCAGTATGTTCTGAGTGAGCAAAGTTAATACTACTTTTGCTGTCACTTAAGTTTTATTTCACGTTTCCCAGGATAACATAAAAGACAAAAATATTTCAATTTACAGAGATGTTAAATTCAAAGCTGTCAGAGAACATAATTCCACATACATGCTATTTGCAAGTTCTTTAAAAATCATCCTCGTTCTGCTTTAAGTTACCATCTAAAATTTCATGAAAGTATTGAGGTGAATATATGGAATTTAAAGCTATTTCTCTAACAGTTGGCACAATGACTATTTTACGAATGTTCCTTGTTTGAACACCAAAACTCATGATGAAAAAGGGATGCCGTCTACCTCACAGGATTCTGTTGTGACCCACAACTCTTTCTAAAGAGCTCACACATGGCAAACATAAGATTACAACAATAATATTTTAGAACCAAATAAAATGTTCTAGGAAA
Organism: Loris lydekkerianus; assembly: GCA_963574355.1. Classification (NCBI taxonomy): domain Eukaryota; kingdom Metazoa; phylum Chordata; class Mammalia; order Primates; family Lorisidae; genus Loris; species Loris lydekkerianus. The sequence goes on from CAUYPK010050981.1 coordinate 20,649, forward strand.
ATGCTGGAGCCATTACTAAACACTGAGCCTTGGCAGTTTGGAATTTTTAATAACTAGCGTCAAACTAACAATTAAAATTCAGACATAGAACCACAGAGCTCTCATTCTGAGCACTAGCTGGGAAAATTACCTGGCCCTCCCTTCACTTTTTTTTTTTTTTTTTGCAGTTTTTGGCCGGGCAGGTTTGAACCCGCCACCTCCAGTATATGGGGCCAGCGCCCTACTCCTTTGAGCCACAGGCGCCGCCCCCCTCCATTCACTTTTACCCTCAACTTGACATCTTCCCATTCCCACCCTCTATTATAATTCATTAAAGTGCCAAGATAAATATGTATTCTTCTTTAGTCTGATAAGTTATTTGGCAGAAACATCCCTACCACTTAGAATAAATATATTAAAACATCCCACAAACGGTTTCTGCCATCATGAACACCACAACTTCATGACTTACCAGACAGTAACATATGTCCTTCAAAAACAGTGGCAGGTGGAACTCTAGGTTTACAATTTTTCACGGCTTTGGCAATTTCCCTAAGTTGAAAGAGAAAACACTATACCCATTAATTCAAAATAAAATAAATTTCATGAAACTAATTTCAAGCAACGAAATTAAGTCCATTAATGTAACTACACATGTAATTATAAACCTGTTACCAAAAAATGTGCAGCAACAATTATGCCTTTTAGCTTTCTCAGTAATGCAGAAAATTAGATATCTATAAACTTTAACTTCCACGTGCCTGCCAAATTGGCTGTTCACTGGCTGTGCTGCTTCTACTTTCAGAGACATGGGACCCCCGGACGGTGTGTATAAATGCAACAGCAAATCTCACCCCTTCTCCCCCAAATCCACAGAAGTCCTTTACTCTGTCAAATCCACATACTAAATATGTCCTTGCTTCTTAATAGTTTGACAGACACAGGCTTCAGGTTTGAGGAGGAGGAGAAGGCAGGAGCGGAGGGCCGAGTGGAGGAAATGGGTCCTGCAGACCTGTTTTCACACACACACAGTAAGGAGGGTACAGAGCCGGAAAGCACTAATGCCTCAAAATGATGACCCCCCCAAAATGTGTTTTAGTCATTCACACTTTATCAGCTTTAATGAGTCATGTCTTTGATTAATCAGGAAAAATCTGGCTACTCCTCCAAATATATCAGCACCAATAAAAACTGCTCATTCTGCTGCTCCCAAATTAGGATGTAGATGTCTAAGGAAAAGCAAAGTTATACAGTGATAGATATAGATAGACAGATATACACATATAAAGATACAGAGATAGTTAAAACAATCCCACCCCCCTTTTTTTTGAGACACAGTCTTACTCTGTTGCCCAGGCTAGAGTACCCTGGCCTCAGCCTCGCTCACAGCAACCTCAAATTCCTGGGCTCAAAGGATCCTCCTGCCTCAGCCTCCTGAGTAGCTGGGACTACAGGCACCCATCACAATGCCCAGCTCCAGCTCAGGCTGGTCTCAAACTCCTGGGCTCAAGGGATCCTCAGCCTCCCAGAGTGCTGGGACTATAGGTGTGAGCCACTGCACCTAGCTAAAATAAAACCCCTCTTTATCAAGAGGAATTAAGTAAAAATCAAAAGAGATAATTTGTATTCCAAAGACAAGCTATAATCCACGATTCTTAGCTTTCTAATATTATGTAAAAGATGTTTAAAAGAGTCTATTTACTAAGAATCTATCACAGAAGTCACCAAAAGCAGTGAACTTGGAAGTAATTCAGTACACGGAACCTACTGAACACATAAAAGCAGGCTTGGAATAGTGAGATGACGGGCTCAAAAGGTAATCATCACTCTAGGGAAAAACAAACACAAACCATCCTAAACTATGTTCTTGTTCACTGAATCCCAACCTTCCTGTAAGCCACAAAAATGTAAGGAATTAACCCATATGTGGCCATGCTCTTGTTTTATTCCTTTCTTTCATATGCTCACTTGACAACATGAATTAAGTGACAATTGTGAACCAGGCAAGGCTAAGACACTTCTCTCTACCTCAGGATGCCTGTCACCTGGCTGTGTTTTCCTTCCATGACAGAATTTAAAGGAGGCCTGTATTTGCCCACAAGAAATATGAGCATGGCTCGGCGCTCGCAGCACAGCAGTTACAGCGCCAGCCACGTACACCATGAATGGCGGGTTCGAACCTGGCCTGGGCCAGCTAAACAACTGCAACAATGACAACAAAAAATAGCCAGGCATTGTGGTGGGCACCTGTAGTCCCAGCTATTTGGGAGGCTGAGGCAGGAGAATAGCATAAGCCCAAGAATTTGAGGTTGCTGTGAGCTGTGACACCACAGCACTCTACTGAGGGCAACATAATGAGACTTTGTCTCCCCCCCCCAAAAAAAAAGAAATATGAGCAGTCCCCTTTTGAGCACACAAATATTATTTGAATATTTAAGAACAGAATATCACAGTATCTGGGATTTGTTTTACAGTATTTCAGGGGGAAAATAAGACAAAAGAACAGCAAAACATTGAAAATTATGGCAACGACGTGTAATACACATGGAGATTCATTCTTTTATTTCTCTACTTTTACTTTTGGAACTTTTCATAGTAGAAAGGTACTTAAGCTCGCAAGGGATATCACAGACTAGATGACTTAAACAACAAAAATTTATTTTCTTAAAATTTGGAGGCCGGAAATCTGAAATCAGGTGTCAGCAGGGTTGGCCTCTTCTAAGGTCTCCCTCATGGCTCAGCCCTTAGAGAGGGCTATCTCCTCCTGAGTCTCTCCATGGCCTTCCCCTGTGTGCATCTGTCTTCTCTTCTTATGAGGACGCCAATCATACCAGATTAGGGGCCACCCATATGACCTCCTTTTACATTAATCACCTCTTTAAAGACACAGCCATATTCTGAGACACTAGGAGTTAGGACTTCAACATAGAAATTTTGGGAGGACACAAATCATAAAAAAAGGTAAATATTTAGAGGTGGTTATTACCTGATATGATCTGGTGTTGAACCACAGCATCCCCCAACTACATTGACCAAGCCATCCATAGCAAAGTCCTACAATTTAGGAAGAGACAATGTTCCTATCAGTTCATCTGAATTCTAAATTCACCACCACCAATTCAGCATAAAAGCTATCTACTTCCCGGCTATACTAAAAAAAGAGCAAAACACACTTCACTCTAGACATCACATGCCCTCGGTATAAGGATGAACACAGAGGACAGGTCAGATACTATGAATTCACTGCACATTAAAAATTCAATAGTCATGCAAAACAAGATCAAAACACTCCAAGAAGATCTAGAAAAGAGAAGAAAAGAAATTCTAGAAAATCCCCTGTGGACGGGCCTACATGGTTTTTCACCCTACCTTCTTCCCCTGCTACCCTTATTTACCCTTCAACTTTGGGCCCTGTATCCAAAAAAAAAGGTTAGAGGCAGTTAAATCAGGTCGAGGTCCAATATCAGCGGCTCATTAACCAAGAATCTAACTATTATTCTTCACCGCCCTCCATAGCACCAATGACGGGTAAGATTCCCAAAGCGGGGACAACCTAAGACAGGATATGGAGAGGCTGCATGGTGGATTACATTCATAGTACCCAAAGACAGGTCAGATCACTCTGCATTCAGTCAACCTAAGACAGGGACCAAACCATTGATGTTTGTATCCCCATGACAGGTAAGACTGAAACTGCAAGAGCAGGCAACCTAAGACAGGGGCTATGTTTTTCCGCCATACAAAAAACAA